>CAIGQQ010004837.1:1011536-1021804 GCA_903798035.1 Danio albolineatus
TCTATCTATCTATCTATCTATCTATCTATCTATCTATCTATCTATCTTTCTATCTATCTATCTATCTATCTATCTATCTATCTATCTATCTATCTATACATACATCTATACATCTGTCTATGTCAATCTGTTATATCTGTTGTTCTGTCTGTCTATCTGTACAACTATATCTATCTATCTATCTATCTATCCATCCATCCATCCATCCATCCATCCATCCATCCATCCATCCATCCCTTCCATCCATCCATCCATCCATCCATCCATCCATCCATCCATCCATCCATCCATCCATCCATCCATCCATCCATCCATCCATCCATCCATCCATCCATCCATCCATCCATCCATCCATCCATCCATCCATTGTGCTTCATATCTATCTGTCTGTCTGTCTGTCTATCTATCTCTGTCTGTGTCAGTCTATCTATCTATTGTTCTATTTGAACTTCTGTCTGTCTGTCTATCTAACTACCCTTCTGTCTATGCTTCCATCTGTTCTTCTATCTCTCATTTTATTCGTTGTTATCCATCGTTCTATTCTATCTATCCATCTCTCTGTCTGTGTATTTGTCTTTCCATAGTTCTGCTTGTCTGTCTTCAAACATACGCATTATTTTTTTTTTTAAATAATCAACAAATGCAACCAGTCTTCACTCGCTCTCACTAACCTGTGTATGTTCATTCAGTGTGATCCAGAAGCAGATGGCGTTCATGTTGGGTCGTCATGGCATGTTCCTGGAGCTCAATGAGGATGTCGAGGATTATGAGGATCTGACAGAGATCATGTCCAACGTGCAGCTCAACAGCAATTTCCTGGCCCTCGCTAGAGAGGTGCAAACACATACACACACGCAGACATGTTGGTATTGGTGGTTTACAGGGACTCTGCATTGGTGTAATGTATTTTATACAGAAATGAGCACTTATTATATGGCTGTAATTAAGATTGACATTAAGTTTGATTCTGAAGCGTTTTGAATTAAAAGACAAGAGGCATGTCTTTTTTCAACCACCATAATACAGTACAATTATGTTATACCCATTACATTATATAAACAACTGCCCTTGCAAACCACCAAAACCAGTAGAAACACACATCCGTGCATAACAATATCTACGTCATTTTTCATTTACATTCACAGACTGAACACTGAATAATTAAACATTTTAAGGCCTTTGACAATTTTCATAACTAAATATTGAAGATTTTTTAATAAAAAATTATAATACAGGATTATTTTATGGTTGATGCTACTATATTCATTCAAATCATTAATAATAATAGTAGTTAAAATTAATATGTTTTCACCATCATTATTTTTTTCATCAGAATGATGAGATGCTGCAATGAAAATTGTATTAATTTTCATGAAAATAATCTTTTATCACTTTTAATTTGATGAGAGTATTATTAAATTAAATTAAATGTTAGAATACATTATTAATGTATTTTTATTTTTCCTATTTATACAAATGCTAAAAAGCAATCAAATAAATGTATATTTAAAAATAATTAAATTCAGTGAAGAAAATAATGATCTAAATAAAAGTTATTATTCAATACTGATTTATTTTTATGGGTTTGGTTAGCTGCAGTAGCCCTGTTCATTTATAAACTAATTTTTCTTGATGTGACTTATGGCCCGTTTTCACTCAGCGGTACAGTACGGTACGGGTCACCTTTATCAGGCTTGCGTTTCCACTGCTAAGGTACTCTTTTGGTGGGTGTGGTGTATGACAGAAAGTTACAGTCAACGTCATTCTCACTCGAGGAAATGTCTACAGTAAAGCTGTACTGGTCGCTCACATAAATGAGCAGCACTTCTCACAACACAGATGCTTTATTATACACATAAATACTGGTGTATTAATGTTCATTACTGACCTCTCTATGAACATGATCTGATTATAACTGCAGATCAATGATGTGAAACAGCCTACTGTCTGCGATTATATCAAATAAATAAATAAATGCAGCATATATGAACACATACAGCCCCTTACAGTCTCTGATATGATACCAATTACAGAAACACTACACACAGCAGACATTTAGTCCTTATTTAGGTTCAAAAACAACAGGAGATATAGCCCACAGTCAGTGCAGAGCTCTCATCTGTGTCTGTAATCTTCAGCAGCACATGTAGCCCATGTTAGAGAGTAATTCTGTCATTCTGAGTTCATAATAGTCCAGAAGCTGATGATAATAGTTAAACAGCCGTTTCTTCATGTTTGCTGAAACAATAATTTCTCCTTTGTTTTTTCCGGCTTCTCCTTTGTTTCTGCAGGCGTCAGTCTCGCGTTTTGCACTTTAAATAATCAAGCGCACTTTATTATCATCAGCTCAAGAAGTTTGTTATTTCAAATATTGATGCGCGCGTGAGAAAGCGAAAGCGCTCGCACTTTAGACGGGCTCGTAAAAACAACGGGGCACCGGGGAGAATCTGCTCTTCTTCTTAGCTTCGTGGCTGTTCATCAAGACGACGACGGCGTTTGTTTGATCTCGGGTCGACCATGGCTCGTTATTATGTTTATATTATTTCGGTGTATTGTCTCTCAGCTGTGTATTAAACATGGCGGGTCCTTTGTTTTCATTCTGGCTTGTTGCGTGAGCAAATGAAGGATCTCTGTAAACCAATAGTGTTCAGCTGCGCGTCTAGCTCCACCTTTTGGGCACCCTTTGGTACCCTTTGCAAAGGGTGGCCAAAAAGGGGTACGGTACGGTTTGGCTCTGTTCGGTACGCTTTTAGACAGTGGAAACGGCCTTAAAAGCGTAGCGCACCGTACCACTCAGTGGAAACGGGCAATTAGACATGCATTAAAAAAAATTAATTATACTAATTATGTTTGTGTGTAAAGAGTTTTAATTTTCACTGTCTCCTCTGCAGCTGGACATCATGGAGCCGAAAGTTCCAGATGACATTTACAAAACACACCTGGAGAACAACCGTAAGAGCCTTTATTGAGTTTTACTTCATCTGTTTATTGGTCTTTTATGTGACAACAGATTACAGAACTGACGTTAGTTATGAGTAAGGCCAGATGCAATCTGCTGACGTTTTTTGCTATTTCTGCGGAGTATTTTGTTAAAAATCTGCGGATTTATGCAGAATGATTTTAGGAGTATCATAACTAAAAACTTAATATATATATAAATGTAATCCCTTTTTAACTTGTATTTAATGTTTACAATGTGAATCCAATTAAATGCATTTGGTAAACAAAGCAAATCTCTCTTATAAAGTATTTAATAAAATATACTTAAATAAATATTACTTTATAAACTTTATTGTTAATAAATCATATGAATATTTTCATATTAGTCAATATTATTACTGAAATTAATTTAAAAACTGTTTAAATGTATAATAAATAAATGTACACACATTCACACCAGTAAATAAACAGAATCAATAATGGGCTAAAAATCTGCGGAATTCTGTGCGCGCAGATTCCTTTTGGCCCTAGTTATTAGAAATGACTTATTACAGCTGCCTTCTGGATATGTTTATACATGTTACTATGGAGTGGGCGGGGAAACTGCACTCCTACGTCCCGTTGGGCCTCAATCACTGGGATTTGTATCCTATTTTAATGTGTGGAAATAAAATAAATAGAGTTCCAGCGTGACAGTGGACAGACTATACATACCGACACTTGATTTAGCCTAACAGGTGCCTCTTCTTATCTCAGGGTTTGGTGGCAGCGGCTCTCAGGTGGATTCGGCTCGTATGAATCTCGCCTCCTCATTTGTTAACGGCTTCGTTAATGCTGCGTTCGGACAGGACAAACTTCTCACAGAAGACGGAAACAAGTGGCTGTACAAAAACAAGGACCACGGTAAGAACAGACCGATAAACTACAGAAGTCTGATAGCTAGTTAACACCATACTATAGTCTCATTAGTAAAGTGTTAATGAATTGATTCAAATCAACAGTGAGAAAAAGCCAGATTAATTACAGTTACTAGTTTAATTAAAAAAATACAACAGTATTTGATTTAGTTATTGTCTTAAATGTATTAAAATGATTACAACTTGTGATGTATTTAATGCATGTATCAATGCATGTATCAGCTGAGATTAATAAGTGTTTGTAGTTTGCATTGTGAGTTAAATCAACTGATGATAACTAATATAATACAAAGTGTTAACATACAATATCTCCATTAACAGTCATAGAATCGTCAGTCAGTATTTTGGCATGCATTAGGCCAGATTAGCATGTGGAAATGTAATTAAGCTAATAAACCAATTCAGTCTTCGACTATTTTGTGCTGTTACGAACACCACTGCCAATACAATCTGAATATTCTTCATAAAATCACTCTAAATGTTTAAATGATAAATAGTTATTCAATTTAAAGGCCCCACAATATAAATATTGTGCAATGTCCCAATATATTGAGTTAGGGAATATCAGCTTAATGTGTTAATGTGTGTTACAGGGATGCTCAGCGCTGCGGCTTCTCTGGGAATGATTCTGCTGTGGGATGTGGACGGTGGATTGACACAGATCGATAAATATCTTTATTCGTCCGAGGACTACATCAAGGCAAGTATACACAACAATTTGCACTTGCATTCTAACCATTTGGTTACCCCAAATTTATCACAGTTTGCCTAAAGTGACTGAGAACTTGTAGCATATTTTTACTATCTACTAAAACATTTTATTTATGCAGTAAACTTTATTTTCTTCATATTTATTTTTCATTTTGAGAAGGTTTTGTAGTAAAAATGTAAAGTTATGCAGCAGCTTCTTTTTACTTTGCGTTTTGAGAAGGTTTTGTAGTCAATTTTATTTATTAATTTATTTTTATCATTTTTTTGTCAATGCAAATACTTAATTAGCACTTTTGTTGTTGTAATAATAAATATAGTAATATAGTAATACTAGTACTATAGTAATAATAATACTAAATATAGTAATATCTCACTGTAAAATGACATTAGTAATTTTAAGCTTTTGATATACTAAAATATACTGTGATGACGATGAACCTGACGGTTTGCCCCATCAGTGTTCATCATCGTGCACAGGAGCAGTAACTGCTTCATTCCGGACATCATTCAGGGATGTACCTGTAGACTTACCTAGACTGTTGTGTATGATGATACTGTGTAGTCCAGTAATGTGCGCGTATGAGGAAGCCGCTGATCATGAAATAGTTTTAAATGCGTGCAAGGCTGTGAACACTTCCTCCGCTCTCTCAGTGGCATGTCACGACCACATGTGCTCTATGTACATCATGAATAAAGCCAGGACACTCATTAGTTATTATCCTCCACAAATCATCGTTTCTGGTGTCATTTATGAAGTGCTACAGCCGGGCACCTCAGATTTAATCCCTGAAAGTTTAGATGATAGGCTGTTACACATTTATAAAAATACATATTATAGTTAATTAATTAACTATTACAGCTTTTTTAATAGGGACTACTCTGAAGGAAAGGGAAAGGGAAAGTATATTAGACTACTCAGTTCACGTGGACGTAATATTTTAAGGCCTTCAAAAGATTTATTGGCTTAAAACAGTTTGAATTATCGACTGACTAGTAGTTTATTGATCACGTTGGAATAAAGAGTCGACTACATTACAGGAGAAGTTCTGTGGACACAAGAGCACTAAAAACCGAGTTAGTGGCGCCATCTAGCGGTGGTGTGTGGATCTGTCTCCACGTCAAAGTACGAACTACTGTAAAAACCTACAAAATATTACTTAGGTCCAGGGCTTTACCTTAACACCTGCCAAATGCGGGTAGATTTCAGCTGTGGCGGGTTAGACGGACACTCCCACTAGCCTTTTTGGCTGGTTGAAACTCATTTTTAATTTGCCAGTGCTGCTCGTCACTACAGATTAGACTGTTAGTTTATAACTATTTGTCAGCATGCTCACAAATGTGATCTTAGAATCGAGAAGCAGCACGACTGATAAACAGCTTTTCGCACGATAATCACGCGCACGGTGAGACAGATTCTCTTCACTCACTGATGAGGGCTTTAGTGTCACGCGCACAGATGATTTGATGCGAGCGAGTGTTTAAACACTCCTGTGCCGTTTTCTCACTCGAGGCAACCGTGCCTGGAAACGAAACTAGTGTGATGCTCGTGCACCCACAGTCCTTCAAGGGCTCCAGATTGTTTTGTAAGCAGCAGTTGTTGCCGCTTTCGCTTTAACCATTCTTTGAATATATATATATATATATATATAATATAATATAAAATGATTATTATTTTTATTTATTTTATCGTCTTCCTCCTTTTTTGTCCTAGGCTGATCACATGCTATATATATATATATATATATATATATACAGTAGATGTTAGTGTGTGTGTGTGTATATATATATATACATATATATACACACACACACACACTAACATCTACTGTAAAAGTTCTGTAAATACTAATGTTTTTTATTATTATTATATTTTATTACAGTCTGGGGCTCTGTTGGCATGTGGAATCGTGAACTCTGGTGTTCGTAATGAATGTGATCCTGCTCTCGCTCTGCTGTCTGATTACGTCCTGCACAACAGCAACATCATGAGGATCGGGGCCATTTTTGGGTAAATAACAAATAACACACATTTACACACGCATAAATAACACACAGCATTTCATTCATTCATTCATTCTCCTTCAGCTTAGCCATTAACTATTCCAGCATGTGTTTTACACAGCGGATGCCCTTCCAGCTGCAACCCAGTACTGGGAAACACTCATTCTCACACACACACTTATACACTACAGCCAATTTGCTTAATTTCCCTATAGCGCATGTGTTTGGACTTGTGGGGTAAACCGGAGCGCCGAGAGCAAACCCACGCCAACACGGGGAGAACATGCAAACTCCACACAAAAATGCCAATTAACCCAGCAGGGACTCGAACCAGCGACCTTGCTGTGAGGCCACAGTGCTAACCACTTAGCCACCGTTCCGCCTACACACACAGCATTTAGAAATATATAAATATAAGAGCTTATTTTCATAGAAATGCAAATTAATTTCTACTTTTTTTTTTTTCTGACGCATTTTTCTGGATTTTTTTGTTATTGTTGTGTCTCTCACTGTTCAAATAAACCTACCATTGACATTATACTGATCATTTCTTTGTTAGTGGGCAAACTTGCAAAATCAAATAATTTTTTCCCTTACTGTATAGCTAAATAAAAGTCTCCTCCGGAAAAACTCCAGAATGTCCTCACCTGTGTGAACAGTGCTTCAGACTATGTTCCGGTTATTTACCGGTATCGATGTGTGAAACAGGGCTAATGTGTTACTCCCTAATAATACAGTAATAATGTACCGTTTATCGTTACCTTCAGTTTGATTCTGCTGTCGTATTTCCTTGAAGAAAAAACTAATTGTTTTATTTGTTATTTTACTAAGTGGTGTTTAATTGTGTGTGCGTGCGTGTGTGTGTAGGCTCGGTCTGGCGTACGCCGGCTCTAACAGAGAGGATGTGCTTTCTCTTCTCCTTCCTGTCATGGGAGACTCCAAGTCCAGCATGGAGGTGAGCGTGTGTGAGTTTGATTGTGTTTGCGTATATGTGTGTGTGTGTCTCTACTTGCGTATGTGTGGTGTTTGTGTATTTGATGCATGTTTGTGTGTTTGGAGCATTTTGTTTAGTTTTCTGTAGGGTTTGATTTGTGTGTGTAAGAGAGAATGTGAAACATTTAGTGTGTGTGTGTGTGTGTGTGTGTGTTTGTAAGCGTGTGTTTCTTGCGTGTGTGTTTGGTGTGTGTATTTATGGAGCTTTTGATGTGTTCGAGTCTGTATGTTTATTGTATATGTATGCGAGTCAGTGAGTCAGTGTGTGTCCATGTGTGTGGACCTTTTATTGTGTAGTGTTTGGTGTGTATATGAGTGGCTGAATGTGTATATGTTTTGTCATTTTTATCTGTGTGTGTGTGTGTGTGTGTGTGTTTGACGTTCTGTGTGTGTGTTCTGCAGGTAGCAGGAGTGACAGCTCTGGCGTGTGGGATGATCGCTGTGGGTTCCTGTAACGGTGATGTCACTTCCACCATCCTGCAGACCATCATGGAGAAGAGCGAGCAGGAGCTGAAGGACACGTGCGCTCGCTGGCTGCCGCTCGGCCTCGGACTCAACCACCTCGGTGAGACACACGCACACACACACACACACACAAACACACTTATGCTCACTCTCACACTCGCACACACACACACTTACGCACACTAGCTCACGCTCACACTCTCACATACAAACTAACACACTTGCACGCACACACTAACACACAAATGCTCACTCGCTTACACTGACACACACTAACGCATGGAAGCTCACACGGTCACACACACACACACACACACTCACTAACGCACACAAATGTTCGCACACGCACACACACACACACTCTCACACACTCTCACACATACACACTAACACACACACATGCACACAAAAATGCTCACTCGCTCTCACACACACACTGACACACACACACAAGCAATCACACTAAAGCTCGCTCGCTCTCGTACAAACACTAATGCATGCTCACTCACTCACACTGACACACACACACTAGCTCAAAACACTCAAACACACGCACTCACACATACTAACAATCACTCGCATACTGATGCACGCACAAACGCACAATCGCTCACTCTCGCACATACACACTAACGCACACACACACACACTGACACACACAAGCAATCACACTAAAGCTCGCTCGCTCTCACACACTGGCACACACTACTGCAGGCTCTCACACACTAATGCATGCTCACTCACACACTGACACACTAGCTCACACACTCAAACAAATGCACTCATTCTCTCACACATACTGACACACTCACGTGCACACACACACACACACACACACACACACTCACTAATGCATATGCTCGCTCTCTATCACACACACACACACTCACATACTGATGCACACACACACACACACGCACACTAACACACACACACACATGCACACAAATGCTCACTTGCTCTCTCACACACTGATACACACAAGCAATCACACTAAAGCTTGCTCGCTCTCTCACACACACACACACTAATGCATGCTCGCTCACTCACACACTGACACACACACTAGCTCACTCACTCACTCACACACACGCACTCACACTCTCACACATACTAACACACTCTTGCACGCGCACACACACAAATGCTCGCTCGCTCGGACTCTCACTCACACACACTAACGCACGCTTGCTCACTCTCACATAGACACACTCACACACTCTCTCTCTCACACAGGCACACACACACACTCTCTTTAACACACGCACTCACACTATCTACACAGTCTATCTAACAGACACTCATTTTCTCACGCGCACTCACACAATCACTCACACAATCTCACACACACGCTCTTTCTATAGCACACACTCATTTTCTCACAATCACTCACACACACACACACACTCTTTCTATAACACACACTCATTTTCTCTCTCTCTCACACACTCAGGTAAAGGCGAGGCGATCGAGACGACGCTGGCCGCTCTTCAGGTGGTCCCCGAACCGTTCCGCAGCTTCGGAAACACACTGGTGGACGTCTGCGCATACGCAGGTGAAGCAAACACACGCACACACACTCCAACATGCTTCATATAAAACACACTCGTGACTGTGTGTGTGTGTGTGTGTGTGTCAGGCTCCGGTAACGTGCTGAAGGTGCAGCAGCTGCTCCACATCTGCAGCGAACACTTCGACAACAAAGACAAAGACGACGACAAAGACAAGAAGGACAAGAAAGACAAAGACAAGAAAGAGTCCGCAGACATGGGCTCGCATCAGGTGTGTGTGTGTGTGCTGAGTGTGTGTTTGTGTGTGTGCGCGCGTGTGTTACTCAATGTGTGTTTGTGTTTAAGAGAGTGTCTGTTAGAGAGAGGGACAGATTGTGTGGTGCTGAAGTTTGTGTGTGTATGAGAAAGTGTGTGTATCAATTGTGAGTAAGGGTGAAACAAGTGTGGAGCTGGTGTGTGTGTGTGTGTGAGGGTGTGTGTATCAATTGGGAGTTAGGGGGAAACAAGTGTGAAGCTGATGTGTGTGTGTGTGTTAGTTGTGTGTATCATTTGTGCGCGTGTGAATGTGTGGAGTTGAAGTGTGTGCATGTGTCAGTGGTCTGAGAGAGAGACTGGATCTGAAGTGTGTGTGTGTGTGTCAATTGTATTTGTGAGAAAAGTGTGAAGCTGATGTGTGTGTGTGTGTGTGTGTGTCAGTGGTCTGTGAGAGAGAGTGTGCGGAGCTGAAGTG
>CAIGQQ010004837.1:1070801-1084866 GCA_903798035.1 Danio albolineatus
CAGGCTACTATGTAAACGCAAAGTGTAATAAAATGCAAACAGCATACATATCCTATATAGCAAATTATCAAACAAAAAGACAAAATAAATAATAAACGTTTATTGATTGTACAAGTATCAAACATTAATAATAAAAGTGAATACATTTTGTAGTGCACAAGAATTAAGAACACAGGATGAACACGCGTTCACTTCGTATACAGGAAGCTTATGATGCAGATGTTAAATGACAATGTTGAGTGCAGTTTTTAATTTTTATATTACTCTGTAACTTAAAGTAAAATTAAAGTTTTGTCAATTTATGTTATGTTTCATGGCCAATGAAATTGATGTATTCGGACATGAATTAATAAAACGTGTATTGAGAAGGATTTCTTTGTGTCTTTGTAACTAGTAGCTCGAATCACGGGTAGTCGAGAAACTCGAGTATTGTTTTGAAAAGAAATCGATTAGCAGAAACCAGTAGTTGTGCAAGCCCTAATATATATATATATATATATATGTATGTATATGAGCAATTCCAGCGTTATGGATGTGACATTTGCAGTATAAACTCAAAACATAAACGCACAGATAAGGTATATGAGTCTTGGGTGTATTGGTTGTGCTGACCGCTCCTGCTGCTTTGAAGCTCTGTGCGTCTGTGTCAGCTGAGTGTCTCCACCGTTCCCAATTGTGCACCTGTGAAAAAGAGGGCAGGATTGTTGCGCGGAGGGTAAAATGCTCTGAAACGGGGATTATGTGTGTGTGTGTTTGTGATGAATCTGCTGTTTCTCTTTTCAGTACCGTCCCTCATACGTGACCCCGCAGCAGTATCAGGTGGCCAGCTCGACCGCTTTCTACCCCGGCACCAGCCCGGCTGATTACGGTATGTTCGTGTGTGTGTGTGTGTGTGTGTGTGTGTTTTGGTAAATCCATGAATCCAGAGCTTCTCTCTCCGTATGTGTTTGTAAGAGAGAGTAAATCCACGGATCCAAAGGGTCTGTGTGTGTGTGCGCATTCCAACTTGTGTTGAACAATGTTTTAGCGTCTCCTAGTGGAAATCATCACTATGAGCCTATTTTATAGAAATGAACAGATTATTTTGGTGTTGTTTTGGTTTCAAAAGCGATGAAAGTCTGAAAGATGAAAATAAAACTCTAATTAGTGGTTGCTGTGTATTAGGAGTGTCAAAATTAATTGTTTCTTCGATGTACCGTGATGCAGACCCAGACAATTCGATATCATTCATTCATTCATTTTCTGAACATGCAAGCTCCACACAGAAATGTCTACTGACCCAGCTGAGGCTCGAACCAGCAACCTTCTTGCTGTGAGGCGATTGTGCTACCCACTTCGCTACTGTGGCGCCCCAATTCGATATCAGTTCGGTAATAATCATCACCGGTTATTACGTACTGACGACATCTCAAATATGCGATGTGGTGGTAGAATACTAGTGATGGTGACATGAAGCTTTCTGAATCAGTGAACCGTTTCACTCAATTGTATTGGAGAAAGGTTCGTTACTCGAAGCTTTCCAAATCAGAGCTCGATGAGGACCCCTGCTGGTGAAAGTGTGGGAAAGCACTGTGTTGTAAAAATGTCAAACACTCACAACTGACTCATTCATGTAGTAATACAACAATAGTAAGATAAACAGATTTCTCAATGACTGTGGTTTATTTACATATAAGCAGGGGTTTACATAAACACCCGCCGGCCTGCCAAAAGCGGGTAGATTTCAGTTGTGGTGGGTTAGACAGACACTCCCACTAGCCCATTTTGCTCAGTTGTAAATTGCTAGTGCTGCTTGTCAATACAGATTAGACTGCTAGTTTATGACCGTTTGTCAATATGCATACAAATGTGTATATTGATGCTAATATTCGACACAAATCCATCAATTTCCCCTTTTTCTGGATGTTCTTTCTATGAATGAATTATGTAGAAGCACTGTCCTTGTGTTTCCTCGTCGGTTAGTAATGCGGTCACACTTTACACTAAGGTTCATTAGTTAATGTTAATTAATATGAATAAGCAATGAACAAGACATTTACTACAGTATTTGTTCGTGTTAGTTAATGAAAATACAGCTGTTGATTGTTAGTTCATGTTAACTCACATTAACTAATGCATTAACTAATGTTAACAAGCATGGACTTGGATGTTAACCTCTTACACTCTGGTGCTATTTTGGGATTTCCGCCTGGATTTTGTCTACACAATTTTAAAAGCTTCCTAAATCCACATGCAGAGGAGTAAATGCAAATATGTGGTATCATTTTAAAGAAAACCTTTTAAATTGTCATAAAACACTGTTGTAAGTTATTAAAATAATTATATATGTTGTCTGTGTTATCATAAACACTTAAAAAAAGAGGCGCTTTCTGTATTTCTTCATAAACTCAAATTTAAAAGAGTACCTTTTAGGTTCTGTGTGGTCTAGGTTTCTGTTATTAATTTTTGGTGGTTCCTGCACATGTCGGTAATCATAAGAAAAACGAAAAATGCCTCTATCATAATCTATGCAAAAGTTATTGTATTCCAACTGATGAGAGGTGCTATACCTTTTTTAATAACACTGGACAAATTCCAGTGTTATTGGACAGAAAACCATTTGAATTTACAAAAGAAACTGCTGAAAGTAATAAATAATATTTGTTATGTTTTCTGTTTTATGATGAACCACTTCAACATTGGGCGCTTTTTTATTTTTTGGTCTAAAATGCTTTTTTGAAAATGTGTAGATAATCCCATAAGAGAATAAGACAACTCCAGACAGTTCTGCTTGAAACCAGCAGATAGCAGCAAACACTAGGAAAAAGAGTTTTGTCTCTACCATAGAGTATGCAAAGGTTATTGTAATTCAACTGTATATTGGGAAAATAACTTTTTGATCATTCATATCAAATATGACATATTTGCTTCTGTATAGTTCTTACATGATAAGAACATGAGTTTCCATTACTTTCTCATTTCTCCTTCCTATTTGTATCATAACATTATATCAAAGAAGTCAAAGTCAGCTTCTCCAAAACTTCCTCAGCTCCTAGAAAAAAAAAGCTTATTTTGAGGCTGTCTTCTTTTTCTGCGCCATAAAAAACGCAGTGATTTCAAACGGAACCACTTATAGGGGTCTTGGGCAACCCTAGACCTTTAAAAATGAAAGGGAAGTTAGTGACGTCACAGGACCCGGTACCGGGTCCGCAGAGTTTAAGAGGTTAAGCAGATCTGATGAACGTGAACATGCGTGTTGATGACTCTGAAGGGAGTCACTTACCGGATGTGCTGTACTGCACGTGTTGTCTACTTGCGTACATTTTCATAAGTGACAAGAACAAACAAACATTGCAGATGGTGTCCTTAACCCTCAAAGTTTGTTAAGAATTAAATGTTAAGAGATGGTGTGACACAACGAGCACCTATGTGTGCCTTTGATGTGCCCCTTGATGCTTTCTTATGTCCTTGTCGCAGCACCAGTGGCACCGAAATTCATATGCTGATTTGGTCCGTTCCATACCGGTTCCATAGGTACCGGTGCCATAATGGCACCAAGTTTCGATATCCAACCCTAGTTACGATGTCATGACAGTGAACACATTTGCTTAAAACTGCCCACATTTACATGTATTTCTTTTATTTCTTTTTATTATTATTATTATTTTTTGAATAATTAATTTTAAAAAAAGCTAAAAGAAATGTTATTTTATATAATTCCCTATCTCTTTATCTCCATCCTGCAGGTGGCGCTCGTAGAAATATCAATCAGTTTTTTGGTGGGGGTTTGATATAAATAACACTGAGCTCCTAGCAGACGTTCACACTGTTGGTTTGCACAGTCACTTCAGCCAAGAGTCAAACCAATCTGAGTCATACAGGAAATAAACCCCCACCAAACACACATTCAGTTTCCAGCATCTCAGATCACACACAAACACACACACATACTTGTCCCGTCCAGCTCACGACACCCAGAGGACTCACTGACCTGCGACACAAACACATATCTACATACGCTAACACACACATTCACACACACATGCTTGTCCTATCCAGCTCACCAGACCTAGAGGACTCACTGACCTGCGACACACACAGACACACACTACCTGACAAAATTCTTGTCGCCTGTCCAAGTCTTAGGATCAACAAATAATAACCTGACTCCTAGTTGATCATTTGGTATCAGAAGTGGCTTATATGAAAGGCAAATACCTCTAGATTACACTGATTTTACCTAAATTAAATATAATCATGCCTTGATTTTAATTTATTTGGACAGTAAGGTCTGACTCAGCTCAAGCCTGGTTTATACTTCTGCATCAAGTGATCGGCTTGACCCACGGCGCATGCAATGCGCGTCGTCATGCATTTATACTTCTGCGTGGTGTATGAGCTGCTCTGCAATAGCACTTTCGAAACGCTAGCTGGCAGTGAGGTGTTTATATTCCTCTGTGTTGAGTTCCTTTACGGGTGTTTTGTGTTTTCTGAACTCTACCTTAACATACAAGTGGCTCAAACTCACTCATTTTGATGCGAGAATCAACGGACATGCAACAACTTTAATCATAACGCAAACACAAAGCAACAGTTTCCATCTAGCGCTACATCACGGGACTCAACACTTGTAAACACTATCAGGCTCGCGCGGCTATAACCTCCGCCCACACGAAGCCGACTAATCAGAGCTTGAGCTGCGCATCGTTTCGACGTGTAGTTATATTTTCTGAGAGGTGCACGTCAGCATCAGAAGTATAATTTGGGTGGTCCACAGTAGGCATGGGACGATAACCGTTTTCAAGGTATACCAAAAATGTTCTGCTATACCGTTCCTAAGGTATGAGTAAGATTTTTTATTTATTTAATTTTTTTAATTAATTAATTTATTTTTTTTACATTTATTTATTTTTTTTGGTGTAAATTGGAAAGATATTAGTGTTTTTGAAACAAATGAGGACAGCAGAAGTCAATGATTCACTTGAATTGTTTAGCCTGACATGTTTACTGTCCTAAAATACTTAATGTTTCTCAAAATAAAATATATCGTGTTCAGATTGGAAAAATGTTTTTTTTTTTTAGCCAGACATTTAAGAAGAATATATTTTAGAGCAGTAATCACAATACCGTCATACCGTGAAAGCGTGATATTTTTTGCTAAGGTTATCATACCTTTAGAATCTTATACCTGCACATGCCCAATCCACAGTGTATTTTAAGGCTTGGTTGTGTTTATAAGATCCAAAGCAATGTGTGCTCATGCTTCACTTGTAGAAAGTCACCTTATTTTTTTTACATATATCTTAGTTTAAAGGTCACCTATGATGAAAATCATCTTTTTGTAAGCCGGTTGGACAGAACTGTGTGTAGGTATAGTGTGTCCACAGTTGTATTGGGCTGATATAAAGACAATAAGTCTCTTTATTTATTTTTTATTTTTTAAATTTCCTTTCAAATCCCTCCCATTTTGAGACCGACCGCAACTTGACGTAGGAGTGCGGTCCCCCCGCCCACCGAATTGATTGACGGTTGCGTATTAACATGTCTCCGTAGTAACGCGTACAATCATATCAACAAGACAGGACGTGCGCAAAGCAACCGGGCATAAAAGATCTGTTCAGTTCGGGAAGGTCATCAATCATCATCAGATGCGATCAAGAGTGAGTTTCACAAGTTTAACATGTTTAAAACAGTGCATGTTAATGAACTACAGCGATTTACTTCAGCTTTACTTCATCAGCACAGCCGCGTGTCAGGACAATTATAATAGAAGACGCTTCAATCTCTGTTTGTGGACGTTAAATTAGGTTTATTTTGTACATTAACATAACAGATATCCATACAGCAGTGGAGATTAACCTGCATCCTGTCACATTTGCGTACAAAAACAGTGCAGAGCTACTGTGTGTGTGAGAACATTGTAACGACATTGTGTGTTACTCATCATTGCAACTCTTTAACAAACCCATCAAATAATCATTGGGAAAGTTCTTACTGTAGTATTTCTCATAAACGTTACGCGAGATCTGCTTCCTTCACGTCTGTCTGTTGTCTGAGGCAGCTGAGTGCGGAGATTGAGGCACGCTGACAGGCACGTGGCAAAAGTGGGCGGGGAGGACTAGCCTTAAAGGCACAGTCCACAAAAACCGCTACAAGATGCTCAGAGCTAAAAATCACAAACTTCAGAAAGCTCTAATAAATAATCTAAGGGGTGTTTTGAGCTGAATCTTTACAGACACATTCTGGAGACACAAAAGACTTGTCTTAAATCTGGAAAAAGGGGTAAACTAGGTGCCCTTTAATTGTATACAGCTACTCCGTTAACAGGATACACTTTAATGTACAAAATAAACCTGATTTAACGTCAAAAAAACAGGGATTGAAGCGTCTTCTTTTATAACTGTACTGACTCTATGTGGCTATGGTGATGAGCTACAGTGAATTTACTGTATTTATTACAAATATGCACTGATTTAAAAACAGTTTAAACTTGTCAAACTCATGCTTGAGGTGCAGATGATCACAGAGAGCTGAACAGAGCCTTAAACCCCAGTTGCTTTGCGCAAGTCCTGTCTTGTATGTGTGTGTATATATATATATATATGGATATGGATGGATATTGTAGATATAAGATATTGTCATCTGGAAAAGGTCTGACACATGAATGTTTTATTTCATATGTTTGTGTGTGTTTTTCCTCCAGCCGGGGCTTACTACCCTGCTCAGGCCCAATTCACACCCCCTGTTGCCCCTGCGCCAGTGATCATGAACCCCGCCCCCCAACCGCAGCAGGCCCCGCCTCCTCCTCCACAGCAAGCTCCGCCCAGACGCGAACGCAAACAGGTCAGACACCACTATGTATCAGTCATCTGCGTTTAAGGCTTCATTATTGACATCCATACATACTGAAGATGCTGTTCCAAGTGGATTCATCTGAAACACATGATGATAATGATGATGATGATGATGATTAGTCACGTGAACGATTTTTACCTAATTTGACACAGTTATAATTAGCCTGTAATGAAAGTTAAAGCAAAACTCCACTTTTTTGAAATATTACAGCTCACTTATAGTTAAACAGGTGAGTTTTTTTTAAAATGCACTTTTAGCTTAGCTTAGCATAAATCATTGAATCGGATTAGACCATTAGCATCTCTCAAAAATGTCAAAATATTTGACATTATCTTAATTAAATGACATCTTCAGCAGCTCAAACACTTAAATGGCTAATGGACAGACGGCTGCTTCTCACTCAGGGCTGATTATGCTAATGAGGGAGTGATGGTCACTAGTGGGCGGGGCTTTCCCTCTCTGAAAATGCGTGCAAAGCTCTTTTAATAGGAAAATTATCCAAAAATTATAGTTATTTGAGATGCTAATGGTCTCATTCAGATTTAATGATCTATGCTACAAGAAGATTGACGGTTCACGTAACTAAGCAACAGAATGGTCTGTTAATGAGGTAGTAGTGTCCCAAAGCGAGCGCACTCTTCTCTTACACACTCAAAGCCGTGTTCAAGTTCATATATTTAGAGCGTAGTGTAAGTAGGTGAGTTGTCAAGCAGCAGGTTGTATTTTAGGATGCTCTTGAGGTGATGTGGTCAAAGCCGAATATATATTATTTGATCTGACTCATCAAAGACAGAACCTCAGAATTAGAACTTTGGTTGCCGAGATACAGGTTTCATCTCCACGGTAACGGCATAGAATGGAACTGACAGGTTCCATATGTTCCCGTTCATTATCTCCATAGGTGGGTATGGATTTAATGGCAGTAGATCTGTCATGACTTGGAGAGATTTAAACTCCTGTTCAAATCATCAGTCTGCGTTACTTTTACAGTCTTAGTTTTTAAGGGTTTGAATGTAACCATATCTTTTACCCTGTTATTTAAAGATGCTATATATATAGTGAATATGTATGTGTATATACAATTTTACACTCACTGGCCACTTTATTAGATACACCTTATTAGTACCGTGTTGAACCACCTTTTGCCTTCAGAACTTCCTTAATCCTTTATGGCAGAGATTCAACAAGGTGCTGGAAATATTCCTCAGAGATTTTGGTCCATATTGACATGATAGCATCAAACAGTTGCTGCAGATTTGTCTGCTTCTTAGTTCCACTACATCTCAATCTAATAGAGCACCTTTGGGATTTGGTGACTGTGGAGGTCATTTGAGTACAGTGAACTCCTTGTCATGTTCAAGAAACCTGTCTGAGATGATTCACGCTTTATGACATGGAGCGTTATCCTGCTGGAAGTAGCCATCAGAAGATGGGGACGCTGTGGTCATAAAGGTGGGGACGCCTGTTCTTAGCTGACAGGAGCGGCACCCGGTGTGGTCTTCTGCTGCTGTAGCCCATCCGCCTCAAGGTTGGCCGTGTTGTGCGTTCAGAGATGCTCTTCTGCAGACCTCGGTTGTATCGAGTGCTTATTTGAGTTACTGTTGCCTTTCTATCAGCTGGAACCAGTCTGGCCATTCTCCTCTGACCTCTGGCATCAACAAGGCATCTGCGCCCACAGAACTGCCCACAGCTGGAGATTTCCTCTTGTTCGGACCATTCTCTGTAAACCCTAGAGATGGTTGTGCATGAAAATCCCAGTAGATCAGCAGTTTCAGAAATACTCAGACCAGCCCGTCTGGCACCAACAACCATGCCACGTTCAAAGTCACTTAAATCCCCTTTCTTCCCCATTCTGATGCTCGCTGTGAACTGCAGCAGATCGTCTTGACCAACACGCCTAAACGCATTGAGTTGCTGCCATGTGATTGGCTTATTAGAAACTTGCGTTAACGAGCAGTTGGACAGGTGTACCTAATAAAGTGGCCAGTAAGTGAGTGCGTCAAGTTTAAGAGGCAACACGGTGGCGTAGTGGGTAGCGCTGTCGCCTAAGAGCAAGAAGGTCGCTGGTTTGAGCCTTGGCTGGGTCAGTTGGCATTTCTGTGTGGAGTTTGCATGTTCTCCCCGTGTTGGTGTGGGTTTCCTCTGGTTTCCCCCACAAGTCCAAAAACGTGGTATAGGCGAATTGGGTAAGTTAAATTGTCCGTAGTGTATGTGTGTGAATGAGAGTGTATGGATGTTTCCTAGAGATGGGTTGCAGCTGGAAGGGCATCCACTGCATAAAACACATGCTGGATAAGTTGGCGGTTCATTCCACTGTGGCGACCCCAGATTAATAAAGAGACTAAGCCGAAAATAAAATGAATGAATGAATATTGAGTTTTAAGTTTTATCATTCTGCTTTAAGTATCATCAAAGGGTTAAGTCTCATTTTTATCTTGTGTGTTTGTTTGTGTGTTAAAGGTTTTATAGAAGCATCTGTGAAGTTTCATTTCCAAAGTAAAAGCTTTTTTACCCTTCGTTTGACAGCTGGAATGCAGTGTAAGGAATAAATCACGCTTTAAATCAGCAGCTTCAGCCTAAACAGCGGCAGAAAAATGCAGCGTCATGCTTTTGCCTTCAGAAACATCACATCCGTCATTTTTGATTTCCACCTCCGTTTAAAGGTCGTCTGCATGAAATGGCGCTGGCGTTTCACGTGCGTTTAGAGGGTTTTTGCTGTTATCTGGCGCTCTGGGAACTCACAGCTGGAAATCTGCTCTGGACTTTGAGCCCGTAACGAGTTCATTTCTGAGGAATAGAAACTGAGAAGAGCTGGAAGGGAGGATAAAGTGAGAGAGAAGGAGAGAGAGGGAGGGAGCAGCAATGATATCTTCAATAATATTATGCATGAACAAACATACGCTTGAAGACCAAATACTTATTCAAATATTACCCAAGTGCTGTTTAACAGAGTAAGGAAAATGCTACGTCACCGATTGTGATCCGCCCCAAAAAATGTTTTAACCCACAAGATGAAATGAGCTGACGAGCTCAAAATGATCCAGTTTTCCCCACAATTAAAGCTGACAGGAGCTAACGCTGTCTTCACTGATGCACAACACGCACACACACATCTGTTAACATCTCAAATGAAGTACTCCAGGGTGTCTTGAACCTTAAATGAAACGTATAACTATATCTAAACTGTTTTTGATCAAACAAATCCAGTATTGAAGATATATGAAGAGTTCAGATGCAAATAACATCTTGGTCCCTACTTTTATATTAAGTGTCCTTAACTACTATGTACTTGCATCAGAAAATAAATACAATGTACTTACTGTGTTCATAATGTATTTGAGAACACTTGTGGTGCTCTTGAGTTGGGTTAGGGTTAAGGACAAGTTTGGTGGTATCGGTAGGTTTAAGGGTGGGTTAAGCTGTAAGGGGTGGTCAACAGTGTATTTACAAATGTAATTACAGATGTGATTTACATACAGGTATTTAATCAAGCATAAGTACAATGTAAAAACATGTATTTACACTATAAGTACGTTGTAATGAATTATTAATTTCGGTGTAAGTACATCTTAGTTAACGCCACTTAATATAAAGTGGGAGCAATCTCTTATGGCCTGTTTCCACTGAGTGGTACAGTACGGTACGGGTCACCTTTATCAGGCTTGCGTTTCCACTGCTAAAGGGTACTCTTCTGGTGGGCGTGGTGTACGACAAAGTTTCAGTCTACATCATTTTCGCTCGAGGAAATGTCTACAGTAAAGCTGTTCGGGTCGTTCACATATCATCCGAGAAGCACTTCTCACAAAACAGAGGCTTTATACACACAAATATTGGTGTATAAATGTTCATTACTGACCTCTCTATGAACATGATCTGATTATAACTGCAGATCAATGATGCGAAATAGCCAACTGTCTGTGATTATATGAAAGAAAGAAAGAAAGAAATGCAGCATATATGAACACATACAGCCCCTTACAGCGTCTGATATGATAGCAATTACAGAAACACTACACACAGCAGACATTTAGTCCTTATTATTTAGGTTCAAAAACAACAGGAGATATAGCCCACAGTCAGTGCAGAGCTCTCATCTGTGTCTGTAATCTTCAGCAGCACATGTAGCCCATGTTAGAGAGTAACTCCGTCATTACGAGTTCATAATAGTCCAGAAGCTGATGATAATAGTTAAACAGCCGTTTCTTCATGTTTGCTGAAACCATAATTTGCTCCCTTTGTTTTTTCCAGCTTCTCCTTTGTTTTTTCCAGCTTCTCCTTTGTTTTTGCAGGTGTCAGTCTTGCGTTCAAAAGCACGTCAATAATCAAGCGCACGTTATTATCATCAGCTTAAAAAGTTTGTTATTTCAAATATTGACACGCGCGTAAGAAAGCGAAACCGCTCACTTTAGACGGGCTCGTAAAAACTACGGGGCACAGGGGAGAATCTGCTCTTCTTCTTAGCTTCGTGGCTGTTCATCAAGACGACGACAAGGTTTGTTTGAGCTCGGGTCGACCATGGCTTGTTATTACATGTTTATATTATGTCGGTGTATTGTCTCTCGGGCTGTGTATTAAACATGGCGGGTCCTTTGTTTTCATTCTGGCTTGTTGCGCGAGCAAATGACGTATCTTTGTAAACCAATAGTGTTCAGCTGTGCGTCTAGCTCCGCCTTTTGGTACCCTTGGTACCCTTTGCAAAGGGTGACCAAAAAGTGATACGGT
Source organism: Danio albolineatus (assembly GCA_903798035.1). NCBI lineage: Eukaryota > Metazoa > Chordata > Actinopteri > Cypriniformes > Danionidae > Danio > Danio albolineatus. The sequence continues at coordinate 1,082,358 of CAIGQQ010004837.1, forward strand.
ATGGTTCGGTACGCTTTTAGACAGTGGAAACGGCCTTAAAAGCATACCGTACCGTACCTTACCTTTACCACTCAGTGGAAACGGGCTATTAAAAACCATCTGGAACTTCCCTCACCAATGAGCATTTTTGCCAACCTCTTCTGTTTATGTTCAGTTATTTCATGTTAAAATCAGTGAAAATAACCTATTCAGTGCCATAAAAGTGAAATTACCCAATCAAGACATAGGAGCCTGAGGAAACGCTTATTTTAGAACAGGGGTGCCCAAACTTTTCTTATAAAGGGCCAAAAACCATCTTATATCCACATCCCCTTCCTCTCGTAATCTACGTTCCACTTCTGGGCTCACCTTGTTTCAGCCTCGTTGTAAACTGAGCACCATGGGAGGTAGGGCAGTCTCCTATCATGCACCTAAACTGTGGAATGCTCTTCCCACATACAGTATGTCACAAAAGTGAGTACACCCCTCACATTTCTGCAAATATTTATTTATATCTTTTCATAGGACAACACTGCAGAAATGACTCTTTGACACAATGAAAAGGAGTCAGTGTAAAGTTAGTTTAGCAGTATAAATTTAGTGTCCCCTCAAAAAAACTAAAAACACGGCCAATAATAGCTGAACCCCTGGCAACAAAAGTGAGTACACCCCTTAGTGAAAATGTGAAAGTTAATATTTTGTGTGGCCACCTTCATTCTCCAGCACGGCTTTAATTCTGTTGGACATGGAGTTGACCAGAGCTTCACAGGTTGCCACTGGAATCCTCTTTCACTCCTCCATCACAACATCACCAAGGTGGTGGACATTTGACACCTTGTGCTCCTCCACCTTCCTTTTCAGGATGCCCCAGAGGTGTTTTAAGGGGTTTAGGTCTGGAGACATGCTTGGCCAGTCCATCACCTTTACCCTGAGTCGCTTTAGCAAGCCAGTGAGGTGTATTTGGGGTCATTGTCATCCTGAAACACTGCTTTATGGCCCAGTTTCCGGAAGAAGGGGATCATGCTCTGCTTTAGTATGTCACAGTACTTGTCAGAATTCATGTTTTCCTCATTAAATTATAGCTTCCCAATGCCAGCAGCACTCATGCAGTCCCACATGATGACACTCCCACCACCATGTTTAATGATGGACAAGACACACTTGTCTTTGTACTCCTCACCTGGTTGCCACCACACACTCTTGACACTATCTGAACCAAATAGGTTTATCTTGGTCTCATCAGACCACAGGACATGGTTCCAGTAATCCTGGTCCTTAGTTTGAATGTCTGCGGCAAATTGTTTGCGAGCTTTCTTGTGCATCTTTAGAAGAGGCTTCCTTCGAGGACAACCATGCAGACCAGTTTGATGCAGTGTGCGGCGTACGGTCTGAGCACTGACAGGCTGACCTCCCATCCCTTCAATACCTGAAGCAATGCTGGAAGCACTTATCCGTCTTTTTTCAAAGACAATCTTTGGATGTGACTCTCAGAACGTGCACTCAGCTTCCTTGGCTGACCATGGCGAGGCCTGTTCTGAGAAGAACCTGTCCTCTTAAAGCATTGAATGGCCTTGGCTGCAGCACAGTTTCAGAGTGTTGGCTATCTTCTTATAGCCTAGGCTTTATGCAAAGTAACAATTTGTTTTTTCAGGTCTTCTGAGAGTTGTTTGTCATGAGATGCCATGTTGAACTGTCAGTGGCCAGGTTGAGAGAGTGGACGAGCTTTTATACCAAATTTAACTCACCTGCTATCTGGAAACACCTGTGACAGTGTAAAACTAATGAGTCACATGACACAGGGGAAGGAAAATGTCTAATTGTGCTCAATTTGTACATTTTCACTTAGGGGTGTACTCACTTTTGTTGCCAGGGGTTCAGCTATTATTGGCTGTATTTTTAGTTTTTTTGAGGGGACACTAAATTTACACTGCTAAACTAACTTTACACTGACTCCTTTTCATTATGTCAAAGAGTCATTTCTGCAGTGTTGTCCTATGAAAAGATATAAATAAATATTTGCAGAAATGTGAGGGGTGTACTCACTTTTGTGACATACTGTACATCAGGAACGCCAGAAACTTCTTAAAACTCATATTTTTATTATTGCTTATAACTTATGAGGCTTTCTTTTAATCTGTATTTTTTATTATTTATTTTTTTATTCGTTTTGTTTATGTATTTCATGTTCCACTGTGTTCTGATGCTCTTGTTAGCACTTTGACTCTGAGAAAGGCGCAATATAAATAAAATTTATTATTATTATTATTATTATTAAGTTATTGCTGCGTCACTTCAGTGTTATGCATCTAAAATGATTCATACGTTGATCGGGAAAAGCCGTGTTCATACTTTCGTGTGTTTTATTTCAGGATTTTTAGCGAATAGAAAGTACAAGAGAACAAAACTTAAGTGAGAAGTCTGTTGGTTCAGTTCAGTGGCTCCACGTGGCTCTCGGTCTCCACCCCCGTCTCTCTCTCTCTCTGTGTGTGTGTGTGTGTGTGTGTGTGTGTGTGTGTGTGTGTGTGTGTGT
>CAIGQQ010004837.1:1084876-1102344 GCA_903798035.1 Danio albolineatus
TGTGTGTGTGTGTGTGTGTGTGTGTGTGTGTGTGTGTGTGTGTGTGTCTCTCTGGTGACTGGTGGGCGTTCCACATTCCAGTGCACTCATTTCACAAGACCAGACTCTCTCTCTTTCTCTCTCTCACTGTTTCTCTCAGTGTGCTTTTCCTTCCCTCGTCTCCTGTATGTACGTGTGTGTGTGTGTGAGAGAGTTTGAGGCCCTGGTTGGCCCACGCCGTGTGTGAATGTTCTGCCCAGTTCGGTGTGTCCGAGTTTGGCTGAGTTTAAACTCCGGCCCCAGGATGAGCCGGGCCTAGCAGAGATCTGCCTCTCCACGCCAGGGGAGGAAGGTAAGAGTGTGTGTATGTGTGTGTGGGAGTGGGTCAGTGTACAATTCGCTGCGCTAGATAAGTTGTACAAACAGTCAGTAAGTTTTTTGCATTCTCTTCTTTATAAGGTGCTATGCTGTGTGTGTGTGTGTGTGTGAGAGAGAGAGACATTCACTGCATATTTACTGTCTTACGACACTTCTGGAGCGTCTTGGATTTGGTTGATTGCTGCTGCTGCTGTTGTTGTTGTTGTTTACATGGAGGCTGATTTACTTTTCCATGTGTTGTATGTTAAAGGTACGATATGTAAGATTTAATTAAATATAGCCGTAAAGCAACTGATGCAGTGTTATATGTTTTGCTGACTCGTGTACTTGTGTTATTGAAATAGTTTGAATAATGCTCAAATCCGGAGAAATGATCAGTTTAAACTGGTGAGACGGAGTGTGTGTTGTGTGTTTATGCTAATGATGTCGCACACTTTGGCTTTCTGGTTTGGTTTTTATAGAAAAGCAAGCGGCAATGATATTTTTAAGGAATAGTTGACCCAAATATTCAAAAGACTCCATAGTTTACTCACCCCCATGTCATTCTTGGTGTATATGACTTTTGTTTCTGTCAGTCGGCTTTAAATGTGATCCTCGCTCTTCCTTGCTGTATAATGTTGTAGGAGAGTGACTTTTATTTTAAAGCTTCCGATTAATAAATCTATTATCTATTCAATTTAATTCATCTTTATTTGTATAGCGCTTTTACAATGTGGATTGTGTCAAATCAGCTTCAAATGGAAGGTTCTAGTAAATTGAAACAGTGTCAGTCCAGTTTTCAGTGTTGGAGTTCAGTTTAGTGTGGTTTAATATTCACTACTGAGAGTTTAAACACTGAAGAGTAATCCATTGAGGCGCAGCTCTACAAGTTCCGAACTATAAAAGCCAGTGGCGACAGAGGAAAGACAAAACTTCACCAATTGGCGAAAGTGAAGGATTAAAAAACCTTGAGAGAAACCAGGCTAAGTTGGGCACGACCATTTCTCCTATGGCCAAACGTCTTGTGCAGAGCTGCAGTCTAGGTGCCGGTGGCTGGAAAACGTTGGACGTCCATCGTGGAGAAGCCGCAGGTGGGGGTCACCGGCTGGTGTACAGGCTGGCCCTTCAGGAACAATGCGAGGACTCGTCTGTCACTGAGGTTTTACAGGGATCGATCTCATGCTCTCCACTCCTCCATGACCACCACAGCAGCTTCTCAGGATACGGCCTGGTCCAGGATTATGGCAACCTCGGGAATAATAAAAACAGCATAAGCGCAGATGCCTGTCAAATTCCAATTATATTCAAATCTAACCAGCCCTTACACCACTAGGTGGTTAACTCATGTCTTATGAAGTGGATTGATGTTTGTATGAGTTAGATTGTGGTTTGATCTATTTGTGAGAGTAAAATTGTGTATAATGTTATACAGTAATGTGAAGCTAACAAGTTTTCTTGTTTAAAGTCATTGATGTGAGTTTTTCATTCAAACATTTTGAATATTTTTGTTACGAAAACACTTTAACATTCTAAATTTGTTACATTTGTGACACTATAATGTTATAGGTATTTAATGTTGTAACATTCGTAACACAAACATTCTAAAGCTGCGGTCACACTAGAGTTTGAGAGTTTAGAAATTCTGTCATACGACGCTGTACAAAGGGGCGGGATTAAATAAGACGATTAGACATAAAAAAAAAAAAAGATTGGTCCATATAATAAATTTCTGTCCAGAGAGGTTTTGATCTTTGATTGGTTATGCAGTCACGTGTTGCAATTTCGCAGGTCAGAGTTAACCAAGCTTGAACTTTGCACCACAGCGAACTGCGTAATTGCGTGTTTGACGTTATCACAAGCAGAAGAACTTGGTGGACTGTGTCATAATAAAAGTCTAGCATTCATCTCTCGTCAGCAATTTCTTCAGCATTTCTCTTATTTAAATTCCACAGCTTTGAGCCTTACTCTGCTTCATACTACCATAATAATAACTGTTAATACTGTACTTAACTAAAAAACTAAATACTTTTATTGTCCACTAGCAGTTTATTCCATAGCAATGCCCCAGAATATTTAAGACCGACGACCATAAGCAGTTTTAAAAAGACAATGTAAAATCTGTGTAAAATGCCTAGTTTTATAACAATGTAAATAAAATGTCATTAAAATGTGCCCTTGTTTGTTGTGAATAAGCTCCCTCTAGTGGTGGAAATTATTTTCTCTGGATTTGATGCGTTTGTGTGTCTGTGTGTGTATGTGTGTAGATCCGCATCAGAGACCCGAACCAGGGCGGTCGTGACATCACAGAAGAGATCATGTCAGGAGGACGCAGCGGCTCCACGCCGACGCCTCCACAGGTAAATCACACTCGCACCAACTGAAAAATTACTATAGTAATTCATGGTAAATATTGTAGTGTTTTTGAATGAGAGTGTATGGATGTTTCCCACTGATGGGTTGCAGCTGGAAGGGCATCCGCTGCTTAAAACATATGCTGGATAAGTTGGCATTTCATTCCGCTGTTGCGTCCCCTGATCAATAAAGGGACCGAAAGGAAAATAAATAAATGAATGAATGAATGAATAAATGTTGTGGTGTTTTTGAACCATACTATAGTAAAATACTCTGTTGTTAGTTATAGTTGTTAATATATTATTAATCTGTTGTGGTGATTATACAGTTGCTATGGTAACACAACAACTATAGTAATTGATCTGTTGTAGTGATTCTAAAGTTGCTATGGTAAGACTACTATAGTAATTGATCTGTTGTGCCAATTCTACAGTTGCTATGACAACACAACAACTATAGTAATTGATCTGTTGTGGCGATTCTATGGCTGCTGTGGTAACACAACTACTATAGTAATTGATCTGTTGTGGCGATTCTGCAGTTGCTACGGTAACACATCTACTATAGTAATTGATCTGTTGTGGCTGTTCTACAGTTGCTATGGTAAAACAACAGCTGGAGCAATTGATCTGTTGTGGCGATTCTACTGCTGCTATGGTAACACAAAAACTAAAGTAATTTATTTTTTCTGTGGCGATTCTACCATTGCTACGGTAACACAACTACTATAGTAAATGATCTGTTGTGGTGATTCTACAGTTGCTACGGTAACACAACAGCTACAGTAATTGATCTGTTCTGGCGATTCTACAGCTGCTATAGCAACACAACAGCTACAGTAATTGATCTGATGTGGCAATTCTACAGTTGCTACGGTAACACAACAACTATAGTAATTGATCTATTGTGGTGATTCTATAGTCGCAATAAAACAAAGCAAGTATAGCAATATAAACAAATGACTATAAGGTATATTATTATACAATACACCACAGTTTACTGTAGTAAAATCTAAAGTGTACCACAGTATTTATTACAGTTTGTCAGTTCACTATGGTTAATACTACAGTACGATGCAACAGTCATTAAGTGTTGTAAATGATGTAATATATACAGTATAATACACTTTACTATAGTAATGTTCAAAAACACTATTGAATTTACCATCTATAGTGTTCTGTCTTGCAGGACTTAACCTCAAAATCAATGTGAGAATAGCAATACCATTTATATTATCATTATGTTCGTCTCAGGAAGTTGTACCTGCTCTCATGTCAGTCTAAATAATTTGTATTATACATATTTAATATTTGTATTTGTATAATATTTTTATTTATAACTAATATTTTGTCATCATTTGCCCGTTCTCATGTTGGTCCAAGAAACCTATCAGACCATTTTAACATTTCATGCACTTACCCTATTGTCAGCTCAAGTGTATTGCGAACAATGACACCGTATGCAAGTCATTCTCATTCGTATAAATTAAAAGACAGTTCGTCATCCTTTACTTTCATGTCAGTCCTAATGACTTAATCTTTTTAGTTTCGCCAAAAAACAGCAATTAACAGTCTTCATCATTTACACACTCATGTTGATCCAGATGACGTATAATTATCAGTTTTGTGAAGAACAAAGAAAGACACTCGCTCATTGACGTCATTAAATCATTTACTTAATCTCGTCTCAGTCCAGAGTTTTTGTTGGTTGTTTCATCTGTTCCTCAATAATGTCAGCCCACATGATTCATTAATTAATCTTTATGTAAGCAGATTTTTTTTATTCACTTTCCTGCTGTTTTGACTTCATTTATTAGTGTTTGTTCATCATTTATTAATACGCATGTTAGTCTAGATGACTTTCATTAGCTAGAAATGTTTTTGTCCTTATTTACTCACTCTCGTGTTTGCCTCTAATTTTAGTGCTCATGTTTTGTCATTATTTGTTCACAATAGAGCTCTGCAAAAATCTCATATCACAATAGAAGTCATCTTATATGCTGATAACTATAAACACTCGCCGGCCACTTTATTAGGTACACCTTACTAGTACCGGGTTGGACCGACTTTTGCCTTCAGAACTGCCTTAATCCTTCGTGGCAGAGATTCCACAAGCTACTGGAAATATTCCTCAGAGATTTTGCTCCATATTGATATGATAGCGTCACACAGTTGCTGCAGATTTGTCGGCTGCACATCCATGATGCGAATCTCCCGTTCCACCACATCCCAAAGGTGCTCTATTGGATTGAAATCTGGTGACTGTGGAGGCCATTTGGGTACAGTGGACTCATTGTCATGTTCAAATTCTGACCTGACCATCCCAATGTTACTGCAGAAATGGAGACTCATCAGACCAGGCAACATTTCTCTAATCTTCTATTGTCCAGTGTTGGTGAGCCTCTGTGAATTGTAGTTTCCTGTTCTTAGCTGACAGGAGCGGCACCCGGTGTGGTCTTCTGCTGCTGTAGCCTATCCGCCTCAAGGTTTGCCGTGTTGTGCATTCAGAGATGCTCTTCTGCAGACCTCGGTTGTAACGAGTTTTTATTTGAGTTACACACTTGCACACTGGATATTTCCTCTTGTTCAGACCATTCTCTGTAAACCCTAGAGATGGTTGTGCGTGAAAATCCCAGTAGATCAGCAGTTTCTGAAATACTCAGACCAGCCCGTCTGGCACCAACAAGCATGCCACGTTCAAAGTCACTTAAATCCCATTTCTCCCCCATTCTGATGCTCGCTGTGAACTGCAGCAGATCGTCTTGACCATGTCTGCATGCCTAAACGCATTGAGTTGCTGCCATGTGATTGACTGATTAGACTGCATTAACGAGCAGTTGGACAGGTGTACCTAATAAAGTGGCCGGTGAGTGTATATTCCAATACATTACTATTTCTGCAAATTCAATCAATTAGCAGGTTATATATGTTGACTGCATGTAAAGTGCTCATTCATACGTGACCATATTTTACGATTTATGTACAACTTTAGGGCAAATGTTTAATTAAACATATGAATATTAAATAAATATACAATAAAATAAAAAGCATTTATCAAAAAGTAATGATTACAGGTCCAACATGAAAATAAATAAACATACTGAAAAATGAAATGCAGAATATAAAACTGCAACTCTCTCCCTATGCTATTATTCATCTTATATCTATAGTTTATGGTTTATATCTATTGTTAATAATTTATTGTTAATTATTGATTGCGTTTTATGTACAGTGATCTCAAGTGGTTTGAAAGGCACCTCAAATAAAATGTATTATTATTATCATTATTATGTTTCTGTCTGCATCCCTGTAATGGTGCATACTGTCGTGCTTGTATGAATTATGGAAAAATTACAGTAAACAATGCATTTTGACACCACAACATAAACGATAGAGCAGTGGTTCTCAAGCTTTTTTCACCAAGTACCACCTCAGAAAAAAATTCTCCCTCCAAGTACCACCATAATGACCAGTATTGAAATACAGTAGCATAGTAGGCGTAATTAAGCAGCTACAGCACTGCACAGTTCAAAAACAAGGCAGATTAATTAATCTAAATAACAATATTTATTATTGTCAGCCACTTAAATAAAAGGTTTAGCCTATTAAAATCAATTTACTGATCACATCGGTGTTATCGTACATGTCAAAGGGTTAAAAATGTGTTAATTTTTTTACTTTAATTATTCAGAGATTCCTCCATGTACCACTAGAAGGAAGCTTGTGTACCACTAGTGGTACGCGTACCACAGTTTGAGAACCACTGCGATAGAGCATAATATAAATATGACTTAATTTTGTCCTATAATATATTTCACAGCCCAATTCACACTTATGTCATTCCAAACGACTTATTATTATTAATATTATTTAATTAATGTTTTTGTGTTGTTTTTATTTAAAATGCACAGCCCAACGGTGACAGCGCCACATCCGCAGTCATCATGACAACCAGAGCAGAGTTTCCCATCCCTCCAGGTGAAAGCCCGTTACCCGACACGCCTCCGACTCCGCCCCCTACCAGTCCCATAAGCGATACAGTAGATGCCCCGCCTCCAGCACCTGCAGATGACGCCCACTTCATGCCCATTTTAGTGGAACCGCCCCCCTCTAATGGTGCAGAGGCCACACCCGCTAAAATAAAAGAGGAGGGGACTGTAACCCCGCCTCTCCCCGCCCACCATCTGGAGCAAGCACTTGAGTCTCCAATAGCGCAGCCTGAAGAGCTATTCAATGGCGTCCCAGTGGGATCCGCCCACAGAGACGTCAGTCCAATCGCAGAGCCCGACGTCACTAAGGAAGCACCACCGGTTACCAAGGAAATTCCTGATAGGACTGTCAAAGAAATCCCTCCTCAGGTTGTCAAGGAGACTCCCGTTGTGATTGTTAAAGAAGTGCCACCTCCGGTTGTCAAGGATACCCCAGCTCCTGTCGTCAAGGTGCCTGTGGTTGCCAAGGAGACGCCTGCAGCAGTTGATGTGAAAGAGCCTGTCAAGGAAGTAACGCCTGTTGTCAAGGAAACATCGCCTGTTGTCAAGGAAACATCGCCTGTTGTCAAGGAAACAACGCCTGTTGTCAAAGAAATGCCTGTCGACAAAGAAATTCCTGTTGTCAAGGAAATTCCTGTTGTCAAGGAGATTCCTGTTGAACCGTTCATTGAAACTTCGCCTGTGGTCGAGGAAACACCTTCTGTTGTTGCCAAGGAGACCCCGAAACCGCTGATCAAAGAGCCACCTGTCACTGACACGTCAGAGGTCATCACGAGTGCTCCTAAAGCCACACCCCCTCCGACTGAAGAGCGGGAGGACACGCCCACTACACAGACCACGCCCTCTGAGACTACTATGCAAGGTATGTGCCGAAACCACGACAGCCGTTTTATCACTAGTTTTGTGCATTTATTGGGTTTTATTTGGTGTTGTATTTAGGTTTCAGTCTATTTGGTTGTGTTTTGTATTGTCTCTGTGTGTTTATGTGTGTGTGTGTTTGTGCATGTGTGTGTGCATGTTTGTGTGTGTTTCTGTGTGTTTGTTTCTGTGTATGTGCGTTTATACTTTGTGTTTTGCTTGTTTGTGTGTGCATTTGTATGTTTCTGTGTGTTTTTTTCTGTTGGTTTTTGTGTGTTTGTTTACGTGTGTCTGTGTTGTTTGTTTGTGTGTGCTTGTGTGTGCATTTGTGCGTGCACGTGTTTGTTTGTGTGTTTTTGTGTCTGTCTGTGTGTTTGTTTGTGTGTCTGTTTATTTGTGTGTGTTTGTGTGTGCATGTTTGTTTGTTTGCATCTGTCTGTGTGTTTGTTTATTCATGTGTGTGTGTGTGTTTGTTTGTTTCTGTTTGTTTGTGTGCATGTGTGTGTTTGTTTTTTTTGTGTGCTTGTTTGTGTGTGTGTGTTTGTACTTGTGTATTGCTTTGTGTGTGCATGTGTTTCTCTGTGTGTGTTTTTTTTCTGTTTGTGTGTGTGCTTGTTTTTGTGTTGCTTTTTTCTGTGTGTGCATTTGTGTGTGTGTTTACGTGTGTCTGTTTTGTGTGTTTGTGTGTGCGTTTGTGTGTGTGCGTGCATGCACGATTGTTTGTGTGTGTTTGCATCTGTCTGTCTGTGTGTTTGTTTGTGTTTCTGTTTATTTGTGTGTTTGTGTGCATGTTTGTTTGCGTCTCTCTGTGTGTTTGTTTGTTTTTGTGTGTGTTTGTGTCTCTGTGTTTGTGTTTGTGCATGTGTGTGTGTGTTTCTGTGTGTGTGTGTTTGTTTGTTTGTGTGCTTGTTTGTGTGTTTGTACTTGTTTGTTTGTTCTTGCTTTGTGTGTGCATTTGTGTGTTTCTGTATGCGTTTTTTTTTCTGTTTGTTTGTTTGTGTGTGCTTTGTTTGTTGCTTATTTGTGTGTGTTTGTTTACGTGTGTGTTTTGTGTGTTCGTTTGTGTTCGCTTATTTGTTTGTGTGTGTTTGCGTATGTCTGTCGGTCTGTGTGTTTTTTTGTGTGTCTGTTTATTTGTCCGTGTTTGTGTGTGCGCTTGTGTGTGCATGTTTGTTTGTTTGCATCTCTCTGTCTGTCTGTGTGTTTTGTTTGTTTGTTCATTTGTTTGTTTGTTTATTTGTGTGTGTGTTCATGTTTTTGTGTGTTTGCAGTGGTTTCTGTGCCAAAGAAGAAGAGGAAAATGAAGGACCTGAACAAGAAGGAGGCTGGTGATCTGCTGGACGCCTTTAAAGAGGTTTGCAGTCTTGTTTTCAGTAGTAGCAGCACAGTTCAGACACTCTTCATTTACATGCAGCAGTTTCCTTAAAGGGCCACGAACCCCCCCAGTCTCAGCGTGGTGTTTTCACACCTCTAGTTTGGAAAAGCTCAGTAAAGTGGGCGTGTCCAGCTCTGTTTAGGAGGAGTGTCAGGGAAGGGAAAAGAGGGAAGGTTTTGCATAAAAATGGGAGTTTCCATTTGTGCACGCGCTCCTTTTCACACAGACTGTTTACATGGACATCAGTAATCGAATTATTTGCCAAATTATTAATTTGTTGACTTTAACGGCACTTTCTCTTTATTTTCGGATTGGCGTGATGGGCAGGGCTTCTGTCTATGGTTTGGTGACTGTAGCTTTATTGCTAAATGGCTAACAGGTGTTTTATAGAGAGAATAACTGTTTTATGTGCTTTATGAAGGCTGATAAACAGCTTCGATTCGTTTGGAGCTGTATCTGAGTCTACTAGATTATTTCAGAGGTGCACGGAGCTCTGTGAGCTCATAAACTCCTCCAGAAACTGTACCTGGATGATGGAAGCTTTCAGCGGTGCTTCTGACTGAGCCGCGCCGAGTTTTCCCTCAGGACACCAACAACAGGCGCTCCAGCAAGCTCCTGATTGGTTAACGTGGCGCGAACGTCCGCTGAAGCTCATTTTCATTTCGTTTTCAAACTGAAGCGATTTGCGCGAATTGCGGCGTTAAGCGAGTCAAACGCGCTGCGCCATTCGCGCGTATCGCGCTGCAGGATGCCTATTCGCGCCTTTGCATTGACTTAGCATGTAAATCACTCGCGCTTGATGCGTCTTCCGCAACTGCTGTAAGGTACAATCTTCGAAGCGATCATGAATATTAATGAAGCTGCGCCGCTTACACAATAGAGCGCTCTGGTTGGTTTGAGCCAAGTCTATCTCATGAATTAATGCCGAACACTCAGAGACGTCAGAACGTTCTGGCCGGGACAGGCGTCCACTGTGCGCGCTGGAATATACGCAAGGATCTCATCGGCGTGACGCAGCTTCAAAAATGAGTTTCAAACCGGAAGAACGAATTTGCTCGAAATAACGCAAAAACAACCAATTTTTACTTTTTAGTCAATTATATGTGTCCTAATAGTGTTTATAGCAGCGTGGGACACATATATGACTGTCAACAGCTCAAAAAATGTGTTTTGGTGTTTCATGGCCCTTTAAAGGGCCACGAAACCCCCCAGTCTCAGCGTGGTGTTTTTACACCTCTAGTTTGGAAAAGCTTAGGAAAGTGGGTGTGTCCAGCTCTGTTTAGGTGGGAGAGTCAGGGGAGAGAAAGAAGGAATGTTTTGCATATAAATGGGAGTTTCCGTTTGTGCACGTGCTGACTTTCAAACAAACACACAGACGCAGGGGGAGAAAGACAGTGACTGTTTATATGGACTTCAGTCGTCCAATTATTTGCCAAATTATTAATTTGTCGACTTTAACTGCAGTTTGGCACTTTCACGTTTATTCACGAACATTTCCTGCATGTCCCCCATGACAAACGAGATATTAAATGTTAGTAACTGCTGAAGGAGTGCAGATTTAATGGAGTATTTGAAACGCACAGCGTATTTCAGGAACAAAAAAATCCTCTGCATTTCTCGGTAACTAAATGCACTCGGGAGGCAGCGTCAGAAAGCCCTGTGTGTGTATACACTATTCTGTCACTAAATGCGCCGAAAATTCTACACGACATTAATCGTTTGATTAAGATGTTTACACTTTACACAGATCTTTCAGTCTATAATACTGTAGTGATATTAACCGGCAGCTAGCTCTCTGCAACTCTCACATGGTCGCCCACTGAAGCTAAGCAGGGCTGCGCCCGGTCAGTACCTGGATGGGAGACCACATGGGAAAGCTGGGTTGCTGCCGGAAGTGGTGTTTGTGAGGCCAGCAGGGGGCGCTCAACCTGCGGTCTGTGTGGGCCCTAATGCCCCAGTATAGTGACGGGGACTCTATACTGCTCAGTGAGCGTCGTCTTTCGGATGAGACACTAAACCGAGGTCCTGACTCTCTGTGGTCGTTAAAAATCCCAGGATGTTCTTCGAAAAAGAGTAGGGGTTTAACCCCGGCATCCTGGCCAGATCTACCCACTGGTCTCTGCCCATCATGGCCTCCTAACATCCCCATATCATAATAACTCCTCTCTACCAATCAGCTGGTGTGTGGTGTGCGGTCTGGCGCAAAATGGCTGCCATCGCGTCATCCAGCTGGATGCTGCACACTGGTGGTGGATGAGGAGATTCCCCCATTGTGTAAAGCGCTTTGAGTGCCCAGAAAAGCGCTATATAAATGTAAGGAATTATTATTATTGTTATTATTGTTAACGTACTGTAAACTCAGCAACAGTTCTAATCACTGTGTGGTTTGTCTATAAACACTGAAAGAGTATTGCAGACGAAGCCAACTAACTTTGCCATCTTAATAAACAAACAAACACCACTAAACGCCTACTTTCGATCAGGTGACAGGACAATGAACACCAACTGGAGCCGTGTATTTTTTAAAAGGAGGCGAGCGGCAGATCCGGATTTCACCATTTTCAGATACGAAAAGCTCTCGGGTAAAACATGTTCCTTCCAAACGCATTTCTGTCGCGTGTGCTGTAATCCACCGTGAGTCCAGCTGCGCTCTCATAGCGGGGAAATGAAAGCAAAACCTTTGTTGAAGCACATTTATAAACGCAACACTGAAGACCTGCATCTCCAAACAATCCTTATTCTTCCACTTGTTTTGTCAACCTGGCGTCGCTCTGCTGTCTTAAAACGGTAACAGCTACATTCTTCGAAGCCGTCATGAATATTAATGAAATAGTGCACGCTGATTGGGTTGAAGAACGTCCTTGTCATGACTTTATGCCGCTCGCTCAGACACGTCACGATGTTCTGGCCGGGACAGACGTCCAATCTGCACGCTGGAGAATATGCATAGATTTTATCAGCGTGACGCAGCCTCAAAAATTTGTTTCAAACCGGAAGAACGAATTTTCTCCAAATAACGCTAAAACAACCAATTTTCACTTTTTAGACAATTATATGTTTGCTAATAGTGTTTATAGCAGTGTGGGTCACATATATGACTGTCAACAGCTCAAACACATGTGTTCTGGTGTTTCATGGCCCTTTAAGCTTCAATAAGAAACACTGAGAGATTTACACATGCCTGTAGTATTTAATGATGAACTCTGTATGATAAAGCGATCATGGCGTTTATTATATATCCACAAGTGAAGTTTCACAAACTAATTTCGAGAGGAGCAGGTGATATGATTGATCACAGCTGGTCTCTCATCTACAATCTTTAGTAAGCCAATCAGATTAATCCAAACTCACTATAAGTAGCCTGGCTAAAACTACTCCCTTATCCTTGTTTTCTGAAGAACCCCCCCCCCCCATCTCCACCTTTCCTTCTTTACTAAGGGGAGCTCTGGAGAACTACCTGATTTCGTACTCCCCTTCCATGCTCATTGACCATGCGGGAGCTCTGGACTCAGTAGTCTCCAAGCTCAGGGTTCTCTCCCGGGACAGTATGCCAAACCTGCTATTATTATCAAGCAATATCTAAGTGTGAAATCAAAATATTGATTGTAGTGTGCTTGTTAGTCAGGCTGCTTCATTTATCCAAAATATTTAATGTATTTTTTTGTAATTAGTCTTTATAGCTGTTGTTTAAAGTTGTAAGTCTTTCTGGGAAAATATGCATACGTTTTATGTTGTGTTAATTTTAAATTTTACATATAGATATATGTATATTATTATTATTGTATATTATATTATTGTATATTATTAGCCCTCCTGTTTATTTTTTCCCCCAATTCCTGTTTAACAGAGAGCAGATTTCTTCAACACATTTCTAATCATAATAGCTTTAATAACTCATTTCTAATCACTGATTTGTTTTATCTTTGTCATGATGACAGTAAATAATATTTGACTAGATATTCTTCAAGACACTTCTATACAGCTTAAAGTGACATTTAAAGGCTTAACTAGGTTAATTAGGGTAACTAGGCAGGTTATGGTAATTAGGCAAGTTATTGTATAACGATGGTTTGTTTTTTTAGACTATCGAATAAATAATTTGCTTAAAGGGGGCTAATAATATTGACCTTAAAAGGGTCTTTAAAAAATTAAGAACTGCTTTTATTCTAGCCGAAATAAAACAAATAAGACTTTCTCCAGAAGAAACAATATTATCAGACATACTGTGAACATTTCCTGAATTGTTAAACATCATTTGAGAAATCTAAAATAAAATAAAAAAACAATTCAAAGGGGCTAAAAAATCTGACTTCACTGTATATATATATATATATATATATATATATATATATATATATATAATTCATGTCAAACCATTTGCAATTTCCTTAAACCTTTTAAGTTATTGTTATACATTTTTACAGTTGTTTTTGTAAGTTTTTAAGGGAAATTTATATTTTATTGTGTTAATAATTTTTTCAAACTAAACAATTAGCAATTTAATTAAACATTTTAATTTATCCAAAGTTTCATGGAAGTTATTTTTATGATTGTTTTTTAATTATTTTTTTATTTAATAATATATTTTTTAATTATTTCAATCTAATCAAACCAGTCAGTTTCCTTTAAATCTTTTAATTCATATAAAATATTTAATGTGTTTAGAGCAAGTTGTTTTTATGATTGTTAATATTGTCTTAATTATTTTAATTATTTAAGGGAAAATATGCATTTTATTTTGTTTTTAAAACCTATTAAATTATATCAAGTTTGTGTTTTTTGTACGTTTTGTATGATAGTTACTATTGTATTTATTTTTAATAAATATTTAAGGAGAAGAAATATAATACATATTTATTTTTTATTATTTTTTAATTAAAGTTTTTTGAAATACAAAGTAAGCAATTAGCAATATCCTTAAATCTTTTATAAACGTTTTTGCGAGTTAAAATCAGTTCACACAACCATGATTATTCCTGTAATATTTAATGATGAACACTGAGTGATCATACCTTGCATAACTAGCAGCATTAAAATGGACTAAATTAAATGGAAATATATTCAGTTACAGCTACACAATGATAATAAAAAACATTATAAACACTGTTTTGCTTGCAATTAAGATCATAATAATAACAATAGTGTTTGTTTGATTCTTATTTTAAAGCCCACCCCTCCTGAACCTGAGGCCACACCTGTGGTGAAGGCGGAGCCTGAGAGCCTCGCCCCTGTGGCTCCGCCTCCTGCTGAAGAAGTGGATGAGACGTGGGAGGAGAAAGAGGACAAACTGGATGCTGAAAACATCAAGCCCGAGAGCCCGACCACGCCCACCGATCAGAAGTACCAGTATAAAGCAGGTACGGGTCATGAATATTCATGAGCAATGCAGCCAGTCAGATGCTGTCATCGTGATTATGACTTGATAATCAGTGCAGAGTGTGTGGGGAGAACATCCTTGTAATCCAGCACAGTGACAGAATCCAAAAATGTGATGTATTTATTTATTTTGATCACCAGCCTTTTTATTTCATATTTTTTATTAGTTTATTTCTTTAAAATATGCTTTTATTATACATCTATAATGAAAATGTTAGGTGAAGTGGGCTTGTTTTTTGTTTTGGCTACATAATTGTATGTATTTTAAGCAATTTATTTTTATGATTGTTAGTTTTGTGCATTATTTGTGAGTATTGTGTTAATTATTTGTGTGTATTTAAGAAAAAAGTATTAATTTTTTATTTTAATTGTATTTTTTATTGACATATACTATATTATTTATTTATTACTATATTACCTTATTATTTTCCATTTTAATAATGTTTTATTTACGTATACTACTGTAATTTTTGCTGTAAAATAAAGTAGAAAATAATAATTAAACATTAAAATGCAAATTTTAGATTCGCAATAATATGAATTTTACTTGCAAAGCTTAAAGCTGCTGTATGTGAGTTTTTGACTCTTGTAAAGCATAATAACACCATAATATGTTTGCAGATATTCAGAAACATGCTCAGTGAACATTCTTGTTTATCTGAAAAACAATGCTGAAGTCAGATATTCTGCTTTGAACATGTGCGTTACGTGCCGAAACGTCTGTCTTTGTTTTGGTCATTTAACCCGCCCAATGCCAGTTTAGCCAATTATATTTCAGCACCCCGGGGTGCCTTCATGAAAAACAGCGTATTTCACTCATTCAGTCACGAAGGCTCTCAGAGCGTGCGTCTGTGACCGAAATGTGACCTCCGGTGGACAGTAGCAGACTCTCTAAAATGAGACGCAGATTCAGAGTTCCACATGAGGTGGTTATTAATTAGCAAATCATATAAATATTACAAATGTGAATATTAGGTGAGCAGGATACATTGTAACCTCGTGTCCTAACAACATGCTACGTGAAGAGATATGCATTGATATGCAGTTGGGCTGTTTGCACAAGACTAAAAACGGCAGGCATTTAAATACAGCCATTCAGAAGCAAAGACTAGTGCACTCACTGCACTCCAGGTCAGGTTTATAATCTAATTAATACACATTAAACCTCTTTAACATGATTAAATGTAGATGCTGAATCACTGATATGTGTTGGTTTGCACTGAGTCACAGAACTGAAGTTCAGTTTCAGACTGTTTATTTTATTCTCCAGATCTGAGGTGAACTATTTGCTGCTGCTTTCAGTATATGGCACATATAGGCCCCGTTTACACTAGTGCGTTTTCGTTTAAAAAAAGTTTTGCTACGGTTACGCCATCCGTCCACACTACGCCGGAGTTTTCGAGTTGCGAAAACGGAGCGTTTTGAAAACTCTGGAGAGGCCGTTTTCATTCTAAAACGCTGCTGCTCCGTTTCAGTGTGGATGGGGGAAACGGATATCGTTGAAAACGGAGGCGTGGCTGCTGAGATCCGATACGTGATTGGGGATTTGGGTCATTACGTAGCCTTTCCTTATTCGTCAAGCGCACATGGCTATAACATCACCGGCAGACGGCAGACCAGTCTTCACTGTAAACACTGCATTTTTGATAGCCATGGATGTTTTATATTCATTTGTTACTTTAAGTAACAACTCGACCTCGTCGTCTGTCCTCAAAAAGACCTCTCTTGCTTTCTTTGCCATCGTGTTCATCGTTCAACCAGCGTTTGTTGACTAACAATAACCAAACGCCGAGCGAGACATGTGCTTCCTGTTTATACTTGAACGCGCATGCACAGAGTGCGCCAATGGTGCGCGAATGGTCACGTGATATACGTTTCTGGTGGAGGGAGATCTGTTGAGATCCGTTAGTGTGGACGCAGATCGTTTTCATGCTAAAACGCCGTTTTTAAACTAAAACGCACTAGTGTAAACGGGGCCATAGACACAATCACTCAATGGTGTCAGACACAATGCACTCAATGGAGTAAGTGACGTCACTGTGACGGGTAGGGTTAGGGGTGGGGTTAGGTGAGCACATTAAAAAGCATTGGATGCAGCTCAGATTGCACTTCACAAGGTCTGCATCCAGACCTCTCTCATCAGAGGAGGAGCGAAGTGTTTTGATCCAGGAGTGCAATACCTAGTTCAACCACTGGGTGTCAAACTTACATACTGCACCTTTCAAATATTGTCATAAATATGAATAAATAAATACAAATTATATATATATATATATATATATATATATATATATATATATTTATAAAATTGATAAATGTTGAAATGTTGCTCATTTTAAATGTTGATTTTTGTTTTGCTGGTTTTATCCTCTAAGGAATAAGACACTCTTGAGGTAGTTTTCTCTGTTATTAAAGCCTGTCTGAGCTGAACGTGTGCTGGTTGTTTTGCACAGAGCAATGGAAACCTCTGAACCCGGAGGAGAAGAAGAAATACGACCGAGAGTTTCTGCTGGGCTTCCAGTTCATCAGCGCCAGCATGAGCAAACCTGAGGGTCTGCCGCACATCTCTGATGTAGTGCTGGATAAGGTGACGGAACACACACACATACATTCACATAGACACACAGATATAAACACACATTCATATACACATACAGATATTCGCATACACACACACTCTTACAAACATACACATGCATACAAACGTTTGCATACACACACAGATATAAACACACATTCACACACACAGACATGCATACGTACACACACTCATACAGACATACACACACATACAATAACATACGCACAAATATAAACACACATTCACACACACAGACATGCATATGTACACACACTCACACAGACATACACACACATACAGACATTCACATACACACAAATATAAACACACATCCGGACATACACACACACACACATAAATACACACAGATATAAACATACACACACTCATACAGACATACACACACAGATAAAAATACACACACAGACACACACGCACACAAATATTCTCATACACACACAGATATAAACACATTCACACACACACACACACACACACACACATACATACAGACATACACACATACACACACAGATATAAACACACATTCACACACAGACATGCATACACTCATACCGACATACACGTATACAGACAGACAT
>CAIGQQ010004837.1:1116175-1127782 GCA_903798035.1 Danio albolineatus
ATACATCACTCAGACTCACACTCTCACACACACACACACACACACACACACACACACTCAGTCATAATTGTATTTCCTGTTCTTAAGCTCTATCTCTGATAATGTAGTGGTAAATGGTCGAAGCCTTCGGGTGTATTGCAGATGTGATGTGCTGAAGAGTACCGCTCTGGAGATATACTAGTGTCAGTGCACGTGTGCTGCATCAGGTCAGTTTACAGGATGTTTGTGTTGCTCTTTATGTTCACAGTGAAGAGAGAAAGTGTATCGACGACGCCTCCTCCTCCTGCTCCTGCTGCTGCCTCTAAACCTGCCCTCACTGAAGAAGAGCTGGAGAAGAAATCCACAGCTATCATTGAGGAGTATCTGCACATCAATGACCTGAAGGTACACACACACTCACTCTAACAGATGCAGACACACACACTAATGCCTTCAGATCTGCCTTAATCCTTCGTGGCAGAGATTTAACAAGGTACTGGGAATATTCCTCAGAGATTTTGCTCCATATTGACATGATAGCATCACGCAGTTGCTGCAGATTTGTCGGCTGCACATGCATGATGTGAATCTCTTGTTCCACCACATCCCAAAGGTGCTCTATTGGATTGAGATCTGGTGACTGTGGAGGCCATTTGAGTACAGTGAACTCATTTTCATGTTGAAGAAACCAGTCTGAGATGATTCCCGCTTTATGACATGGAGCGTTATCCTGCTGGATTTCTAGTGTTGACACGATACTCAACTGGTAATAATACGGCCCAAAGTGTGCCCAAATAAATACATTTATTCCATGGTCTGTTGAAACTCTTGATTCTGATTGGCTGGAGGGTGTGCATTATTTTCACTGAAATGCACAGGTAGTTCCAGTCAGTTTTGATCACAGTTGGAAATAAATGCGCTTAAAACCGATGAGGGCTGTTAATGGCGGACGAGAAATCCGCAAAATTAGGAAAATACTCATCAACTATGCCACAAAATCAAGTTTCAAGAGTTTTTCAAGCGAGAATGTAGTTATTTTAGAGTCAAATTGTCAGTTTATGTGGATGGAAAGCACGTCTTTAAAAATGTTGGAAGCTCCAGGCGGTCAGCGGCAGCTCAGCGAACGGCTCCCCCCGAGCGAAGCTTTATGTCGGCCAGACCATCTCAAGACCCACCACTGGATCTAATCTCTTGCATCTCTGTTGTTAAAACGGGATATATAATTAATCTTTGGTGTATCTAACGGTCAGTCTTTGGACATTTGAACATATTACTTGTTCTCAGGTGTATTTTTGGCAGATCACAAAGATAAGTTTCATAATTAATCTATGAGCGTAAATAATGTAATATTACACTGATCCTGTGTGTTTGGCTGATTGCTTTTGTTTTAAATAAATAAAGCAGAATGTTCTCCTACTTGACCCGATATGTGTTTCTTTTCCTAAATTTCCCTCCATATTTAACAGCAGAGATTTCTGAAATGGGCCCTGTCTGCTTTCTCTTCATAATACGGATTCCTTAAGCGTATTTAATTGATATGGTTCTTTCTATAAGTATAATAAAATTAATATTGTATGTTCATTATGAAATGTAAATCATAGCTCAGCTTTCGCAGTATTAATGTTAAGAGATATATAAACAGATCCCCCCTCATCACGCAGATGCTCTCTCTCTCTCTCTCTCTCTCTCTCTCTCTCTCTGTCTCCCCCTGTCAGTCTGTCACAGCTGATTCAGTGGAGGGACTAGAAAATCTAACATCTAAAAAAAACAGACAAAAATTCGGACAAATATTGCCCAGCAAAGAGAAAAACTAGTTTAAATATAGGCCTACCTTTGCAAATGACCATGGAATAAGTGGGATAATCAACGGCTTGCGCATTGTGTGGTCCTTTACCTCCACGCCGTGCATTAAAATCCCTTAACGCACGGCAAGCCGTTGATTATCCCTTACTTATATTCCCACAGTACACACAAATACACTTAATTGAACATGTACACATAGACATCACCTATACACTATAACTGCAGGTTAACTATGTTCATATAATAGCTTCAACTGTTAAAGCTATTAGTTAATACTTAATTATTAGTTAATAGTAACTAATGAAGTTATAGTAACTAATGGCCTTAACTCTTCTGACTTTGATTGTAATGCAATACTGTGCTCCTTTTGTAAAGCTGCTTTAAAGCATTAGTCAACAGTAGTCAACATTTGACGTAGATCATCTCCTTTCATGTCCTAAAACGATTGAACAGCACCCGTTCTTGTCTTGGGACAGTTTTAAAAGCATTTTTGCTTCACTTCGAGTGTTGACTTCTGTATATGAACACACTTGAATTGTGCTGAAGTAGTAAATCTCACTCCTCCTCCTTCTGTTGTTGTTCCTCCTTCTGTGCTGTAGGAGGCGCTGCAGTGCGTCAGTGAGCTGAACTGCTCGTCTCTGCTCTCGGTGTTCATCCGCACAGGAATCGAGTCCACCCTGGAGAGAAGCACACTCGCTAGGGAACACCTGGGTTTACTGTTTCACCAGCTGCTCAAAACACAAACACTAACAACACAGCAATACTACAAAGGGTGAGAGAGCAGATCAGCACACGATCAGTCATGTGGACGCGTCAATACTAATGTGTGTGTTTGTTTGTGAGCGTGTTATATACAATGTTGTCATAATAGTGGTTATAATAAGAATAATCTCTGAGTTTCAGGTGTTTTTTTGTTAAACTTTGTGAAAATAATTTTATAATAATATTATTGTTATTATTAATTTATTATTATTAATGTATTGTTGTTATTATTAATTTACTATTATTGTTGTTATTGTTATTATTATTGTTGTTATTATTATTAATTAATTAATTATTATTATTATGATGATTATTATTAATATTGTTATTGGTATTATTATTGTTATTGTTTATGTATTATTATTAATATTGTTATTATTTCATTGTTATTATATAGGTATCATTATTAATTTATTATTATTAATGTATTATTATTGTTATTATCATTGTTATTATTATTAATATTATTAATCTGTTGTTGTTGTTGTTGTTGTTGTTGTTATTATTATTAATTTATTATTAATAATGTTATTGTCATTATTGTTATTATTAATTTATTATTATAAAATTATTGTTATTATTATTATTAATGTGTTATTATTAATTGTTGTTATTATTATTATTAATTTATTATTGTTATTGTTAATGTATTATTATTAATATTGTTATTATTATTTTCATTATTATTTTATTT
This sequence comes from Danio albolineatus, assembly GCA_903798035.1. Classification (NCBI taxonomy): domain Eukaryota; kingdom Metazoa; phylum Chordata; class Actinopteri; order Cypriniformes; family Danionidae; genus Danio; species Danio albolineatus. The sequence continues at coordinate 1,119,414 of CAIGQQ010004837.1, forward strand.
TTATTATTCATTTATTAGTATTATTGTTATTGTTATTATTAATTTATTATTAATTTATTGTTATTATTATTAATGTATTATTATTAATTGTTATTAATATTATTATTAATTCATTTTGTTATTGTTGTTATTATTATTATTAATTTATTATTAATTTATTGTTATTGTTATTATTGTTATTATTATTATTAATGTATTATTATTATTATTATTATTATTATTAATTTATTGTCATTATTATTATTATTAATGTATTATTACTAATTGTTATTATTAATTTATTATTGTTATTATTATTATTAATATTTTTGTTGTTATTATTAATTTATTATTATTGTTGTTGTTATTATTATTATTATTAATAATAATGTGTTATTATTAATATTGTTGTTATTGTTATTATTAATTTATTGGTATTGTTGTTGTTATTATTATTAATTTATTAATATTATTGTTATTATTATTGTTATTAATGTATTATTATTACTATTGTTATTATTATTAATTTATTGTTGTTATTATTATCAGTTTATTATTAATAATGTTGTTGTTGTTATTAATTTATTATTATTGCTATTATTATTATTGTTATTGTTGTTATTATTATTATCAATTTATTAATATTGTTATTATTATTGTTATTATTAATTTATTATAATTTTTATTAATATTATTATCAATTTATTATTATTAATATTGTTATTATTATTATTGTTATTATTATTAATTTATAATATAAATATAATATAAATATAATTATATTTATAATATTATTGTTTTTGTTATTATTGTTATTATCATTATTATTATTATTATTATTATTATTATTGTTGTTGTTATTTTTTATCTTTTTTAAAAAATCCCTAATCCTGTCTGGGGCAAGTTTTGGGTTATGGGTTTGATTTATTGTAAAATCTTGGAAAACCTAATGAATACATGTTATACAAATAATAATTAATAATAATGATGATGATGTTGACAAGAAAGATATAAAATTTATATTTCCATTAATATTTTATGCAAAAAAATATATTAATAAATAGTACAGAATATATATTGTAATTTGATATAATATGTTGTTGTTATAAATGTGATAAATACTTCAAAATATATACTAACATAATTACTTAAATAAACTGTAAAATATGACTAATAAATGCTGAAAAACTGATTTAACAAAAATCATCATAAATTATTTGGATTTCTTTTATTATTTATTGATAATTTTATTAATATTTTCTGTTAAAAATAATTTTAATTGCTTGTTTTTTTGTCATTCATTATTTGTTGATTGATTGATTGATTGATTTAATTTATTTGTTTATGTTTGTTTATTTGTTTATGTGTATTCATATACATGGGTTTTATGTAGTAGTTTTGTTAGGGTTTGGGTCATGGGTAGGATTAGGGATACAGAATAAGATCATACTTTATAACTAATAATAAGCAATAAGTATCTTAATAATAGGCCGGTAATACACCTGTAGTTAATATCATGAATTGTGACCTAAAGTAAAGTGATAAATGATAACTGTGTGTGTGTTTGTCAGGCTGATGGAGGTGCTGGAGGTGGCGGAGGACATGGCTATAGATATCCCTCATATCTGGCTGTATCTGGCGGAGCTGATCTCCCCAATGCTGCATGAAGGGGGCATTCCCATGGGGCCACTCTTCAGGTGAGAAACACTGAAACACACACACACGTGGGTGAGTGTGTCCTAACAACACAAGATTCCAGCAAACGAGCAATCTGTCTGTCTGCACCACACAACACAACAAACATTCAAACTCTGACAACAGCCAATCACATTACTTTCCCAGTGTTGCATGAATTCAATAGGCTAGGATATCTGCATGTCACCATTTAACTGGACTATGATTTAAATTCATTACTTGACTACAATTCGTTTTGCATGATGTTTAGTACAAAAACTCCTTTTAATATGGAAAAGCGAGCTTTTATTGTGTGTTATTGATTGTGTGTGTGTGTGTGTGTGTGTGTGTGTGCTGTTTTGCAGGGAGCTGAGCAAACCTCTGCTGCCGCTGGGGAAAGCTGGAGTCCTGCTGGTGGAGATCCTCAACCAGCTCTGCAAAGGAATGGTAGGAGTGAACACATTCCCGATCAGTTGTTCAACATGTGCAAACCTCTTATTGATAAAAATGAAATTGAAATGAAATGAAATTGTAACGCAGCGTCAAGGGATTTGTGCACAGCATGAAAGACAAGACAAAGAGAATGAAGTCGAAGATTTATTGGGGTTTGAATTCGGGAGCTGACGAGGCTGAAATAACAAACAGAAAGTCCTTTATTTACAGGCCCCCTTTACACTGATGCGTCTTCGTTTTAAAACGCATAAGTTCTGCTACGGTTACGTCATCCGTCCACACTACGCTGGAGCCCTGAAAACGGAGTGTTTTGTAAACGCTGGAGAGGCTGTGTTCATTCTAAAACGCTGCTGCTCCGTCACAGTGTGGATGGGGGAAACGGAGACGTCTGAAAACGGAGGCGTGGCTGCTGAGATTCGCTATTCGATTGGGGCTTTTGGGTCATTGCATATCCTTCCTTTATTCATTAAGCCCCTATCACATGACTATAACGCCACCGGACAACAACAACATTGACACAGAAATGAGAGCGTTGTTTGCATTATTGTCCGTTTTAGGCACCATTGTGCAGTTAAACTCTGCCTTTTTTACTACAACAGCTGCATATATTCACAAGAGGCAAGCTACTGTTCCAGCACTCGCTAATCGCTTGCGTTTCAAGCGGCGTAAGCCCTATTTAGAACGCCGGTTTTGGGTTACGCTGGGAAGAACCAGCAAGACACGTGCTTCCTGTTTATACTTGATCACGCATGCCCAGAGTGCGCGAATGGTCACGTGATATACGCTTCTGGTGGAGTAGTGTGGAAGGAGATATGTTCAGAAACGCTAGTGTGGACGCGGATCATTTTCATGCTAAAACATCGTTTTAAAACTAAAAGGCACTAGTGTAAACGGGGCCTAAAGGCTCGTACACACCGGGACGCTCTTAGTTTGCGTTTATCGTCGGCATTTTTCGAGACATTTTTCCGCATTCAAGCTCAAGCGATTTTCTCTGGCGTCGAGCAGAAGAGTGTGCACTCCTTGACGTTAGATGGCGCACACGGTGGCGCCAAGCTTCTGACACCCGCTTGTTACACAGAAGAAGAAAAGAGGATGTTTACACGCTTGTTGGTGCGATCAGCAAAGCATGGATGGTTCAAGTAGCAGCTCTAGCGGTGAAGAAATGATTATTGTTCACCAGTGCGATAAGCAGCTCCACGTTCATATCGCCTCTGGGCATCTTCTGCAATCTGCGCTCACATTAACAGTTTTGCGCTTGAGCGCCTCCAAGGGGTGTTTACTGTAGCTTCAGCGGCTCCATACACGTGATCAAAAGTGCCGATCTGATTGGTGGAGAAGGATTTGACGAGGGCGTCAAAACAAAAAAACGAGCATGAGGCGTTTCTTTAAAAATTACACTTTTGTGCCTGGCGTTTTGCGCGTCGGTGTGCACGATCACATTGGCGCCCTTTATTTAGTCATGAGGCGTCAAACGTCGACCGAAAACGCGAGCAAAAAACGTCTCGGTGTGCACGGGCCTTAAGACTCTAGCTTACCTGATCAGAATGAAAGAGAAGAAAATACAATCCACTACCCTGACTACCTAACACAAAAACAGAGGTCAATTCAATTCACCTTTATTTGTATAGCGCTTTTACAATGTAGATTGTGTCAAAGCAGCTTCACATAGAAGGTTAAAGTAAATGTAAACAGTGTCAGTCCAGTTTTCATTGTTGGAGTTCAGTTCAGTTCAGTGTGGTTTAATATTCACTACTGAGAGTCCAAACACTGAAGAGTAATCCATCGATGCGCAGCTCTACAGGTCCCGAACCATGCAAGCCAGTGGCAATAGCGGAGGAACAAACTTCACCAATTGGCGTAAGAAACCAGGCTCAGTTGGGCACGACCATTTCTCCATTTCTCAGCTGGCGCTCAAACCAACGACCGTGCTAACCACTGAGTCACCACGTCGCCCGAACCTAGAATGGAGGAGGAGGATGAAGGAATGGATAGGGGGTCTTCCAAAACGAAGATGAGAAATAAAGTTTAGGCTGGGTATTTATATTAAATTTGGAATGATCCGATTGGCTAGTTAGTGATTAGTGATAGGGATCAGCTGCTGTCAATCCTATCCCGAGCTCCTATCAAAATTAGTTTATGAACCTTCACTTAGCAGGATGTACATTATCCTGCTTATTACATGCCCACTTACCACAAAACTAAACCATCTGACACACAACACTGATAAATCTCAGCTACAATGATCTACAATTTTTTTTTAATTAAACGTAAGCTTGCGGTTTAAGAACAGTGGCTGGATGTAGCCTAGGTTATATTATTGAGTATTGAGTCGCAAGACAAATAACCGCTAGGGCTGTGCGATTTGGGGAAAATATCTAATTGCGAATATTTTTTTTGTCAGATACTGCGATTTCGATTTGGTTTACGGTTTTATTTTATAGTCAAGCTTCAGCTCAGTAATCTGTATTGTAGCTTCCTACTGCTAAAATGCATTGTGTTTTAGTTTTTTAAAAAAAGGAACTGAAAAGATATAAACTTATATTAGCAAACAGCCGCGTATTAACATTTGTCCATATCTTTTCCATCTGGGCCGTTTGAAAAATTCCTTAGCGTTTAGCTCTTTATGGGTGTTAAATTTCATTCACAGTGGTCTTTGTTCTGTCTTTTCCTTTTAACAGCAATAATGACGACTGGAGACCTTGTTTTAAAACGATAATGAACTGTTTACTGAAGTTGGTTGCTGTATACTTAGGCCCCGTTTACACTAGTGCGTTTTAGTTTTAAAACAGCGCTTTAGCATGAAAATGATCCGCGTCCACACTAGTGTTTCACCCAACGTTTCTGAACAGATCTCCGTCTTCACTACTCCACCAGAAACGTATATCACATGACCATTCGCGCACTCTGAGCATGCGCGTTCAAGTATAAACAGGAAGCACGTGTCTCGCTCAGCATTTGGTTATTGTTAGTCAACAAACGCTGGTTGAACGATGAACACGATGGCAAAGAAAGCAAGAGAGGTCTTTTAGTGGACAGACGACGAGGTCGAGTTGTTACTTAAAGTAACAAATGAATATAAAACATCCATGGCTATCGAAAATAAAGTGTTTACAGTGAAGGCTGGTCTGCCAGTGTCGTTATAGTCATGTGCGCTTGATGAATAAGGGAAGGATACGCAATGACCCAAAAGCCCCAATCGAGTAGCGAATCTCAGCAGCCACGCCTCCGTTTTCAGACGTCTCCGTTTCCCCCATCCACACTGAGACGGAGCAGCAGCGTTTTAGAATGAAAACAGCCTTTCCAGCGTTTACAAAACGCTCCGTCTTCGCACCTCGAAAACTCCGGCGTAGTGTGGACGGATGACGTAACCGTAGCAAAACTTATGCGTTTTAAAACGAAGACGCATCAGTGTAAACGGGGCCTGAAACAGGAGCGAACACCAAACACACACACTCTCACACTGAGACAGTTGCCAGTGGTTACAGGCGCGCTTTTAGTAGCGCTAAGCATCATAGGAAAACCGTTCTTAAAGTAAATCAGCCTATATAAATGCAAAGGTTAATAAGTTCACATTATAACAATTAAACAATAAATGAAGCATTAATTAAATCACTCTTGTTGTCCTATATCAATTTAAGTCACAACAGTCTTACAATGTCTTAAAGTCTTCAATTTAAGTCGTGTTCTGTGATCGTCAGAGTCATAAGAAGGTCGGGGTGATGTGGAGAGAAGCTGGACTGAACTGGAGAGAGTTTCTGCCTGACGATCAGGACGTCAACAAGTTCGTCACCGAGCAGGTCAGACCTATTGATTATTGATCAGAGTTATTGATTATTGGTTATTCACTATTATTAATACTCTTACATGATGTGTGTGCGTTCTTTCGGCCTGTGCGTGTTTGTGTTTGCTTGTGTGTGCATGGATTTATTTGTATTTATTTGCATTATTTTGTATTGTGTGTGTGTGTGTGGCTGCATGTGTTTGTGTGTCTGTGCATGTTCTTGTGTTGTGTGTGTTTGCATGTGTATGTGCATTTGTGTGTGTTTGTGTACGTGTGTGTGTGTGTGCACGTTATTGGTGTGTCCATGTGTGTTTTATTGCATGTTTGTGTGAATGTTTGTCTGGATGCATTTGTTTGTTTGTTTGTTTGTGTGTGTGTGTGTGTGCGTGCATGTATGTGTGCGTTGTGAATTTGTGTGCATGCATTTGTTTCTGCATCCATTGTTGTGTCCATATGTGTATTGTGCGTTTGTGTTTTTGCATGCGTTTGTGTGCGTTAATGCATGTTTGTGTGTGTGTGTGTGTGTGCATACGTTTGCATACGTGTGTGTGCATGCATTGTGCATGTTTGTGTGTGCGTTGTATGTGGTGTGTTTGCATTATGATTGTGTAAATGTGTGTGTGCCTGTGTGTGTGTATAGGCTGTGGAGTTCACAGTTCTGGGTGAGGAGTGTGAGATTGAGGGCAGTAAGTCGTCTCTGAGTCCCGCACAGATCTCAGCAGAGCTGGAGCGCCTCCTGCAGGAGAAAGCAGATAACCAGAGGATCCTGGACTGGCTCGAGGTACCAGAAAAACTCATCTCTGACAACAAGTGCTGCTAGAAGGGATACAGCTGTGGCTGAACGTTAACGAGAATTATTCATACTATTAATTAAATTGTATTGTCTTAACATCTACCTTTACCCCAAGCCTCAGAGTAATTTAAAAGAGTAATTATGCTGAGCATTATACATATTATTAAATTATCCATTTAATTGTACTTTATTAATGTCTACCCCTACCTCAACTCTAAAGCTTACTCTCACACTACTGTAAGAACACAGCATTATTCATTTTGTGTATTAAATAACCAATTTGATTGTATTTTATTAACCCCTATCCCATCCCTAAACCCATCCCTTACTGTAATGTAAATATATGAATTATTTTTGCACAGTGTCACAAACATTATGCATCATTGATGTGTGTCCACAGCTGTATCCCCTCTAGACTTTGCCAGATCTCAGTACTCATTTCCTCACAAATGCTTTTTCATCACCCAGAAGAGGCTTGTGTGAGGACATGACGACATACAGACACACAGGAGAGACTTCTCTGATCCAATGCAGAAATAAAAGCTACAGATTTGATGTGGGGTTTTTTTTTTTGGTCTTCATTCAGGCTAATCTGGACGAGCAGCAGGCCACGTCTAACATGCTTGTGCGCGTGCTGATGACCTCCGTCTGCCAGTGCGCCATCATCTGTGAGTCACTCTAAACATGTTTAATATTTGCATGGAATCTAAATTGCAATAAATAGCACGTATGAACAAATGACCATGGTAATCTTTCATCAGCATCTGAAACTGTAATCAGTTATAAAACTCCTCTGAAGTCTCTGCGTCAGCAACACATAAATGGTGTTTTAAGTGTTCTTCTACAGGGAGTGCAGAATTATTAGGCAAATGAGTATTTTGAGCACATCGTCCTCTTTATGCATGTTGTCTTACTCCAAGCTTTATAGGCTGGAAAGCCTACTACCAATGAAGCATATTAGGTGATGTGCATCTCTGTAATGAGAAGGGCTGTGGTGTAATGACATCAACACCCTATATCAGGTGTGCAGAATTATTAGGCAACTTCCTTTCCTTTGGCAAAATGGGTCAAAAGAAGGACCTGACAGGCTCCGAAAAGTCAACAATAGTGAGATATCTTGCAGAGGAATGCAGCACTCTTAAAACTGCCAAGCTTCTGAAGCGTGATCATCCAACAATCAAGCGTTTCATTCAAAATAGTCAACAGGGTCGCAAGAAGCGTGTGGAAAAACCACAAAATAACTGCCCATGAACTGAGAAAAGTCAAGCGTGCAGCTGCCAAGATGCCACTCGCCACCAGTTTTGCCATATTTCAGAGCTGCAACATCACTGGAGTGCCCAAAAGCACAAGGTGTGCAATACTCAGAGACACGGCCAAGGTAAGAAAGGCTGAAAAACCACCACAACTGAACAACACACACAAGCTGAAACGTCAAGACTGGGCCAAGAAATATCTCAAGACTGATTTTTCTAAGGTTTTCTGGACTGATGAGATGAGAGTGAGTCTTGATGGGCCAGATGGATGGGCCTGTGGCTGGATCGGTAAAGGGCAGAAAGCTCCATCCGACTCAGACGCCAGCAAGGTGGAGGTGGAGTACTGGTTTGGGCTGGTATCATCAAAGATGAGCTTGTGGGGCCTTTTTGGGTTGAGGATGGAGTCAAGCTCAACTCCCAGTCCTACTGCCAGTTT
>CAIGQQ010004837.1:1137782-1172681 GCA_903798035.1 Danio albolineatus
TTCGGACCATTCTCTGTAAACCCTAGAGATGGTTGTGCGTGAATATCTCAGTAGATCAGCAGTTTCAGAAATACTCAGACCAGCCCGTCTGGCACCAACAACCATGTCACGTCCAAAGTCACTTAAATCCCCTTTCTTTTTCACCACCTCTATCACCTTTCTACCATGCCTAAATGCTGCCATGTGATTGGCTGATTAGAAACATGCATTAATGAGCAGTTAGACAGGTGTACCTAATAAAGTGGCCGGTGAGTGTATATAAAGTTCAAGGTTTTATACAGGATCGTGTTTTGTGATGCACGTTAAGTGTGCGGTTTATACTTTGTTCTTGTTATGATAGTGACTGATAAATGTGTTTGAGTTTGCTATCTTTATTATACAAGCAAACGTCCCTCTGATGCTTAATCTGCTGGATTTTATCTTGCTTTATGGCTCTCCTTTCATAAATGCTCATAAATATACTCATATCGAGGACTAATGGCATTCAGACCCTGAGCAGTGGTGCTGAATGCAGGGTTGCCAGGTTTTTTGCAAACAAAACTAGACTGACAGTATATCAACACTCAACATATACCACTGCTCATTCCTAAATAGATATATCGTACATACTGTCTGCATAGGAGGCTCAGTGGTTACCGCTGTCGCCTCACAGCAGTAAGGTTTCTGATTCGAGTCCCAGCTGGGTCAGTGAGCATTTCAGTGTGGAGTTTGCATGTTCTCCCCGTGTTGGTGTGGGTTTCCTCCAGGTGCTCCGGTTTCCCCCACAGTTCAATAACATGTGCTATAGGGGATTGGATGAACTAAATTGGCCGTAGTGTATGAGTGTGAATGGCTGTTTCAATATTAATATATATTTTAATTTATTAATTATATCTAATGGGCGACATGGTGGCGCAGTAGGTAGTGCTGTCGCCTCACAGCAAGAAGGTCGCTGGTTTGAGCCTCAGCTGGGTCAGTTGGCATTTCTGTGTGGAGTTTGCATGTTCTCCCCGTGGTTGCGTGGGTTTCCTCCGGGTGCTCCGGTTTCCCCCACAGTCCAAAGACATGCGGTACAGGTGAATTGGGTGAGCTAAATTGTCCGTAGTGTATGAGTGTGAATGAGTGTGTATGGATGTTTCCCAGAGATGGGTTGCGGCTGGAAGGGTATCCGCTGCGTAAACCAAATGCTGGATAAGTTGGCGGTTCATTCCACTGTGGCGACCCCGGATTAATAACGGGACTAAGCTGAAAAGAAAATGAATGAATGAATTATATCTAATATATTTTATAATTATAGTATAAAATAAATGTATATATATATTAATTAAATTGATTATTTTATTTTAATTAATACCGCAAGTGTATTCCACAGCATCCCACACTTACTTCCCTTCAACTTTACAGTAATTTGTGCACACTTGTTCATACAGATGTCCCTTTAAAGGCCTCCTGAGGGATATTATTTACTTCAACAGGCTTAAATGAGGCACTCCCTGACTGAACAGTTTCAAGAGCAAAAATTAAATAAATAAATAATTGAAGTTTCATAAACTAATTTCGAGAGGAGCACATGAAACGATAAAGCACGCCTGGCTGATCATCTGTAATCAGCAATAATCCAATCAGAGCGATCCAAGCTAAGCAGACCATTTTTCCCCATACTACTCTATCTTCGTTTTGGAAGAATCCCCCTTCCACCCCATCTCCTCCTTTTTTCCCCCCTTTTCTAAGGGGGAGCTTTCGAGACCTATCTGATCTCGGATCCCCTTATATGCTTATTGACTAGGCGGGAGCCTTGGGCTCAAATATCTCCGAGATCAGGGTTCTCTCCCAGGACAGCATGCAAACCTGCTATAAACGCTAAGCATATCTAAGGGCAAACTCTTGAATTCATGTATAAATAAAAAATTAAATATATATATATTGCTCCATGTAGCATTTTTTGCGGTGTGTCCATGAGTTAGGGGACATTTGCACAATATTTTTAGTTTTTAATAGCTCTACAATATAAAGAGCATGTTATATGTACATAGAGAAAAAGAAAATGCTGAACTTGAAGTTATAATAACTGAATTATTTGACCAAAAACAATATAATAATTATATATTATAATATTATTTTTATTATTATCAATAATAATTATTATATTTATAATTATATTATAATCATTTTATTAAAACTTATTCATGGCTGTTTTTTACAATTACTTTAAAATTCCGCCATATAGAGTTGCTTTAAAATGGTAACAGTTGAGGGAATATTGTTGCAAATAATGATATATAGAGTCATACATGAATATAATCATGAATGTGCATTAATCATGCACACGAGCATTTGAGCTCATATTTTCGCTGTTCTGAACGCCTTAAACTTGTTACAGGAATGCACGTCTGCAGCTAGGCTATTCTCTCCCTGGCCAGACATTAGCCAGATATTATTATTATTATTATTATTATTAATAATAATAATAATAAATACATAAATAAATAAAAACAAAAAATAGGTCGTGATCACGACATGACTTTTTGTTATGTCGAGATCACGAGAAAATAATGCCGTTATCACGAGAAAACAACTTTTTGTTATGTCGAGATCATGAGATTAAGTCGTGATCATGACATAACAAGAGAGACAAAATTATTTAATGCATGGCCTCTTAGGACTTCCGTAATTATTAGTGTCGACAGGTTATATTCACATACTTTTACAGTTAGTCATTATTATCAAAGTCCCTAAGGCAAGTCATTTCACTCGGCGGCCATCTTTAAAACGCCTCTCAGGCAGTATAAGCTCGGGCATTCTGTTTGAATGGGGAAACATCAAATTCTCCAAAACTACTTGCCAAGATTACGATTACATTACATAATATGAATAACCAACACAATTAAACAACAACTGTCTATTTAGTTTCATTTCTAAATGTTCGTATAACACAAAATCTGCAGAAACTCACGTCTAGTCCAAGCCCTTCATCCGGACAATTGTCATTCTATAGCGATCGCTGATTGGCTTCTGTACTAGATGGCGGGCTTTACTCGTCATATAGCGGTCGCTGATTGGCTCCTGTACTAGACGGCGGGCTTTATTCGCCATATAGCGATCGCTGATTGGCTCCTGTACTAGAGGGCTGGGCTTCATTCGCCGTATTTACACTTTCCCCCATTCAAAAGTATACGAGTGACTGGAGAGTCCTGCTAATTTGTTACCATGGACACAAAAACAGCCTCTGACGTTCTCTCTTCTAGTGTGCTACTCATAAATACACACATCTGTTTTGTAATTAGCACAGTTATTAAAATAACACAGTTAAAATGGGTTGAGTGAAAAATTACAGCACAACCAAATGTTATTTAATTTAATGTGTCAAGTTTTAAAAGTTTAAGTGGTTAAAAGTACGTTTCCACTCCCGCGGGAAAACTGTGGACCTGGCAACCCTGCGTCAATAGTTTACAGTCAGTCATTCTTCATTTACAGTACAGCGTCCGTGAACTTTTGTTTTGTTTTTAATTGGTGGACGTGTTGCTGACATTACTGGGGGTCAGAAGTCGAGAGTCTGAGATATATCTATGATTTCTGCAGTTCATTCCAGTGTTTAGCGCAGTTTTGTCTCATCATGTTTGCTGTCCGCGTGTCCGTCCTCTGTTTTCTGCTGACCGTGACTTCTGGATCAGGTCAGACTCTGTTCAAGAGATTATTTATTCATTCATTTATTCATTTATTTATTCATTAATTTATTTGTTTATTTGTTTGTTTGTGTATAGGCCTGTCACAATAATCAACACATCGACTTAACGCACAACACATGCACATGCCCACAATAATTTTTGGTGATGAAATATATAATCGCCCATAAATAAATAAAAAACAGTTCTATCAATATTATATCTCTATTGGAGGTGTTGGAATGGCTAAAAAAAACATAGTATTTACTGTAAATTTCTTGAGTATTTTTTCATACGAGTGTCTGACAACTAAAGATAGATCTGGTAGCAGATATCGCAGCCCCTGTTACATTTTACCGTGCACTTTTTTGTTAACATTTATTATTATTTATTACAGATATGCGTTTTAACATTCTGATTCCAATGCTTAATTATTAAATTGCTAAAATGAATATAACTTAATTAAATATTCTTAAGAATGTAATATTATGTGTTCTTTGGAAGAGTGTACTTGCATTATGAATATATTATATTGTCATTCTGACATTATGAGTGGAATAAAATGACAATAATATTGTTTATCGGAATATATTTTGGAGCAATATATCGTACAATACAATATCAATAGATATCGTGACAGGCCTATTTGTGTATGTATTTATTTATTTATTTATGTATGTATGTATGTATGTGTGTAAATATATGCGTGTATGTACGTATGTGTGTGTGTATTTATTTGATTTTTGATGTCAGTCTGTCACAGCTGATTCAGTGGAGGGACTATAAAATCTAACAATTAAAAACAGACAAAAATTCGGACAAATATTGCCCAGCAAAGAGAAAAACTAGTTTAAATATAGGCCTACCTTGGCAACAGACCATGGAATAAGCGGGATAATCAACGGATTGCCATGCGTTAAAGGATTTTAATGCACTTCGCAGAGGCGACCACACACCTCTGCGCGTCGAGTGGTCCTTTGCCTCCACATCGTGCATTCAAATCCTTTAACGCACGGCAATCCGTTGATTATCCCTTACATATATAATTTTTTTTCATTCATTCATTCATTCATTCATTCATTCATTCCCAAAGTTTGAATATTATGATTTATCGGGTGAATATAAAAATAAATTGGGTGGATGTGATTTATTTATGTCTTATATTTTGTCATTGGAATTATAATGTTTACGCAGGACAAATTAAATCAATTAAAAAGGACATTAAAATGCTTTTATTAGGCTATTTAAAAAGAGTACGATTGACAACATTTACAAACAGGCAGACAGAGGGTGAAAACAAAAACACATACAGAAATATACACTTACAAGTACATACAATTTAACAATACTAACCATTGTATTACAATAATACAATAATAAATTATATTTTCCAATTAACTCGCACAGACAACAGATGTTGTCAACTGTACAGCAAATTACTTCAACTTGTTACGCCTAAAACATTTTTATACATAACAAATGATGACAGTAAATAATATTTGACTAGATATTTTTCAAGACACTTCTATACAGCTTAAAGTGACATTTAAAGAATTAACTAGGTTAATTAGGTTAACTACGTAGGCAGGTAAGGGTAATTAGGCATGTTATTGTATAATGATGGTTTGTTCTGGAGACTATTGAAAAAAAATAGCAAATAGCTAAGGGGCTAATAATATTGACCTTAAAATGGTTTTAAAAAATTAAAAACTGCTTTTATTCTAGCCGAAATAAAACAAATAAGACTTTCTCCAGAAGAAAAAATATTATCAGACATACTGGGAACATTTCCTGAATCTGTTCAACATCATCTGGGAAATATTTAAAAAAGAAAAAAAATTCATTGGGGGGCTAATAATAATAATCTCGAATCTAGCATCCTTCCGCACAACATCACATGTTTGCTATTGCAACCGCTCTTTTTTTTTTTTTTGCAACAGGGGACCCGTGGGACGTCATGTGTGACGTAGGCTGGTAATTTGTCTATAGGTGAATTGATTAACTAAATTGGTCGTAGTGTATGAGTGTGTATGGGTGTTTCCCAGTACTGGGTTGGGGCTGGAAGGGCATCCGCTGTGTAAAACATATGCTGAAATAGTTGGCGGTTCATTCCACTGTGCTGACCCCCTGATAAATCAGGGAATAAGCCGAAGGAAAATGAATGAATAAAAATGTAAAAGTGTAACGTACTTTATATTATTTGTGTATCTCAGTTGAAGAGGAGAATCCAGAGTTCTGGAGGAAGTCGGCTCAAAACACGCTGCGTTCGGCTCTGAACCGGAAAACCAACACTAATGTGGCCAAAAACATCGTGCTGTTTCTGGGAGATGGTGAGCAGAACAGTTTAGACTACAACCTTCATTAAAGAGTTTATCTAATGCAAAACACTGAACGAAAAATGTAACAGACATTACCATAAATCTTCAGCTCATCAATTATTTACATTTTTTTTCCAACTGCTGGCACACAAAATCTTTTCATGTCACACAATTTCAGAAACCTCTCACTCAAAATGCAAAACTACACCTCAGATCTCCTGAGCCAGCAGCTGTTTCTCAGCCTTGAACTCAGTTTTCAATCGAATTAAGCACTTTTCTCAAAACACTACACACATTTCTTTACCTAAAGCACAAACATAAAACAGGAAGCTGCTTGCTTTCCCAAACACAACTAATCAAAATGTAACACTCACTATGGCAAGCCGTTTTGACTTTTATTCATTCTCAGGATATGTATTCTTGATATCAACAATTCAGTTCTTGATATCAAAAAAGGTAATTGTTGATATCAAAAACTGAATTGTTGATATCCACAACTAACATCAACAATTCAGTTTTTGATATCGACAATTGAATTTTCACTAGTTAAATGTCACCATAGGCTGCCATTCAAATTTAATTGTTGATATCAAGAATTGATTTCTTACTAGTTGAAATGCAATTTTTGATATCAATAATTTAATTGTTGATATGAAAAATGTAATTGTTGATATCTGTAATTTAATTGTTGATATCAGGAATTAAATTGTTGAGAAATACTTTTGAACTAGTAAAGATGTTAATTCTTGATATCTGCAATTATATTTCAACACGTTACATTTGTTATTTCTGATATCTAAAAATGTATTTCTGATATCAGCAATTAGGGAAGTAATTTTTGATATCTAAAATGAATAATTTCACTAGTAACAATTATATTTATGATATCAGAAATTAACATTGTCACTAGTGACAGACCAATTGTTGATATCAAGAATGAACATCTTTACTAGTTGAAAAGTATTTCTTGATATCAACAATTTAATTCCTGATATCAACAATTAAATTATTGATATCAAAAATTACATTTTTCATATCAATAATTACTTCTTTAGAGAAGAACCCTGTCATTTTTTTGTGCAAATTATGTTGTTTTACACTCACACACATTTAAAAAAAAAAAATCAAATCTTAGTTTAAGTAAAAATATGCACTCGTTTTCCAGATTAATTAAAATATATGTATGGCACATATAGAGACAATGTTAACTTTACAAATATTATTGGGAATATTTTATTATAAAATATACAATCACTTACAAAACACCTATTCTAATCTCATATAAAAATCATATAAATAAACAAATAAGGAGGCTATTTATTAGGAAATGAAAAAAATACTACTTTAATAATAATAATAATAATTTTAAAAATGGTTATTATTATTATTAAGTAGGATATTGTTTATTTATTTTTCATTTTTTTAAGTCTACTTTTATAATTTGACACATTCAAGCCACTGCAGAAATGTTGTAACCAACAGGCCCACATCATATACAGTACAGATACTTAATAAATAACCTACTAACCTGCCTAAAAGCATTAACATATGCTATACATTTTTGTTTTCACAAGCTTTGTAGACGTAACATAAATTCAGCTTTTAAATAATAGTCACCTACAGCTTTCGTCATGAGCCATGACTGCATTCAAAATGGGATAAATGATTGCAAAGTGCACTACAGGGGCAAAGCAATTGTCAACATGAAGATCGCTAAAACTGAATTGTAAAATTACTTTGAAAGCAAATTAGGCTAGAGAGAGATGACCTTAATGTTAATTTTTTAAAATCCTTCCGAGTTTAAATGCTGGAACGTTCTAAATGAATAGGGCATAGGGGGGATAACTGGGAATCGAGCACAGCCAGGAACTGTGCTTAACTACTGCTCTAGAGGGGTAGCTGCAAGCGTACAAGTTTGCGACGCAGTTTGCGAATGTTCGTTGGAACGACGGATTTGGGAAACACTATATTTGTAAGGACGGAACAATATCCATAGTGTACTGATCGGCATTACTGTTTCCTGTCCTGTCTTTTTCGCACTAAATGTTGTACAAACCGCACTTTGCGCTCTTATTCATAGTTATTTCATTTATTTTTTTATTTTTTTTATTTAATTTTAGTTTATATTATCTTATTTTATTTAATTCTCTAGATTTTTATAGTAGTGCACAGTCCTGTGTAATGTTGTCAATTTTATGCTGTTTAATGTAGCACCTTGGTCCTGAGGGAACAATGTTTCATTTCACTGTGTACTGCACTGTATATTGTTCAAATGACAATAAAGCCGACTTGACTTGACTTCGAACCAATCAGAAACCTTCTGCTGGCACAGTTTGACCTGCTGCCTTCAATCAGATCATGCCGTTTCAGATGTTACAGTGTTTTTTATTTGTGCAGGAATGGGTGTGACGACCATCACAGCCGCACGGATCCTGAAGGGTCAGTTACAGAAACAATCGGGCGAGGAGACCGTCATGAATATGGACACATTCCCCAATGTGGGTCTCGCGAAGGTAATGTTGTTTATTAACAGGTTTTCTCTCATCTGTTTTTAAGACAAGTTGTCGCACTCCCAAATTACTCCACTGATTAGTTGACTGGTGTTATGGAGCGTGTGTTATATTCACGTTATTAAATAAAATGGTTTCATTGATATTATTTAATTTGTGTTTTAATTATTTTTAATTCATAGTCATTTTGTTATTGTTTACTTTTTTGCTTTATTAGGTTCATCTTAGGACAGGCAGGAAATAATATACAATATTACAACACAGTATATACAATATTACTAATATTGATAGATAGATATACATAACATGCCATTAAAAATTACACTGATACAATTCATCAAACAAGAAATGATCAGGAACCCCTAAGTATGTTGTTTACATTTTTTTAAATATTAATATAAAACATATATATAAATATAATATATATATAGTATTCATTCATGCTGTCCCAACACAAATCCATTAGATTAACATAACTAGATTGATCGAAAAATCTCCAGACTTGTGCTGTTACAGTGAGGGAAATTAATATTGAACACGTCACCATTTTTCTCAGAAAACATATTTCTAATAATGCCTTTGACTTGAATTTTTCCCCAGATGTTGATAACAACCAAAAAAATCCATGTATGCAAAGAAAACAAAACTGATTAGTCTGCAAATAAAGTTATGCATAATAAAATGAAATGACACAGGGAAAAAGTATTGAACACATGAAGAAAGGAAGGTGTTGAAAGACAGTGAAAGCCCAGACAGCAGCTGAAATCTCTCAGAAGTTCTTCAGCAACCCTCTGCCCTTCCTCAGTGTGATTGAATATCAGCTGCTTCAGTCCAACATCTGCATTAGCAGGAGGATGAAGATGACACCAGGGTGGACATTTCAGCAAGACAATGATCCAAAACACAGCCAAGGAAACTCAGATGCTTTCAGAGAAAGAAAATCAAGCTGTAGAATGGCCCAGCCAATGACCTGAATCAAACCCAATAGAGAATACAGAATAAAGCTCAGATTTGATAGACAAAACCCACAGAAGCATCAAGATTTTGACACTGTTGAAGTCTGTGAGAAACTCACACCTGAGCAATGCATGTGACTTCATTCTCCATATGAGAGGCGTCTTTAAGCTGCCGATGTTGGACTGAAGCAGCTGATATTCATTCACTCTGAGGAAGGACAGAGGGTTGCTGATGAACTACTGAGAGATTTCAGCTGCTGTCTGGACTTTTACTGCCGAACTACACCTTCCTTTCTTCATGTGTTCAATACTTTTCCCCTGCGTCATTTCATTTTAATACACATAACTTCATTTTTAAACTAATTAATATTGTTTTCTTTGCATACAGTATATGGATTTCTTTGGTTCTTACCAACATCTGGTGAAAAATTAAAGTCAACAGTACCTTTAGAAATATGTTTTGTGAGAAAAATTTTGATGTGTTCAATGTTTATTCTCTCCACTGTAAGTAGTTTAAACAAGAAATAAGTATATTTAGTTGTTTGAAAAAGCAGCAAAATAATGTTTTGAGTGTGTGTGTGTGTGTGTGTTTGTAGGTGTATTCAGTGGACTTTCAGATTCCTGACAGCGCAGCAACGGCTACAGCGTATCTGTGTGGAGTCAAAACCAACTTGAACACTGTGGGCGTGAGCGCAGCAGCTCGTAACGGAGTGTGTCGATCGCAGAAGGGCAACGAGGTCACGTCCATCCTCAGATGGGCCAAAGACGCAGGTCAGACAATTTACCCCTGTGTACTATTCAAATTTACCACACTTTGGTTATGTTTGGGGCTGTTTTTGCCCCTTTGACTTCCATTATAACCACATTTTTTGATTGCAAAACCATGACAGCATATAATCGTGTTGTTGCTGGTTTTCCTTTTCCAATTAGTTATTGCAAAAAATAAATAACAAACAACTAACATTCATATATTTTTTTAACGTTTCTCTTGATTTTACCTGTTTATTGAAATTAAATTTTATATTTCTTTCCAAACATGTTAATTTGGGAGTATAATTTTTAATCTGTGATTTTCAGTGTTAGATTAGTTCATCAGTTTTGTCCTTGGTGCTGACTAATATATAATGTATATGCACAAAGATATTACCGTAAAGCATCAGGAAACATGAATGTGAAAGAGAGATCTGTAAGGATGTATACATGTTTTCTACTGTTATGGCCCAAAACCCAAAACTGGCTCGTATAACAATAACATTAATGTTTGAGCCGAACATTTGAAAAGACACAGACGCTTAAATAAATAAGTTGACGTCCTGTCAATAAATCTTTAATAATATTAAATCAAAACAACAAAAATATGAACAAATCATGTAGACAGGTAGGGCAGCTAAACAAAACAGTTCCCTGACTATAACTGCTTTTAATGGACAGATCTTACCTACAACTCCCACAAAAGGAATAAAAACAGGTGAGTCTTCCGGGCCACTGCTTTCCTTCGCTAATCTAAATAAATAACAAAACATGACTGAAAAATAATATCCACTACCTGCTACGAAAAACAACAAAGTATCAAAATAAACAAACTACTTAACGCATTACGGAAGTATCAAAAAGTTAACGAAAAAGCAAAACATTGAAGAGAGCCATGCTGATTTATCCTGGCATGCGCGGAGCACCGCCAGCCAGACAACTTGAGCGAAAGAGAGAGAGACTGAGCCACCATTGCCGTCAGCCTTATATACGGGGAATCCCCAGTGACGTCACAGGTGCCATCCAATCCTGGACAAGCCGCTAGAAAACTCCACCTACTCAAACAAGCGCACAACCATATAGCAACAATAAAATAAACAAACACAGACCCGCATAACATCTACAATATGCATAATGCGGCTTAGTCCCTTTATTAATCAGGGTTAGCCACAGCAAAATTAACCGCCAACTTATCCAGCATGTTTTACACAGCGGGTAACCTTCCAGCTGCAACCCATCTCTGGGAAACATCCATACACACTCATTCACACTCATACACTACAGACAATTTAGCTTACCCAATTCACCTGTACCGCATGTCTTTGGACTTGTGGGGGAAACCGGACCACCCGGAGGAAACCCACGCAACCACGGGGAGAACATGCCAACTGACCTAGTCGGGGCTCGAACCAGCGACCTTCTTGCTTTGAGGCGAACGTGCTACCCACTACACCACCGTGGCACCCCAATATGCATAATTTACATGTGAATTGTGAACGTTCATGTTTATAAACTGTATGATATTTTGATAGCCAGCTAAAGATATACTTTAGTAACAAACTGTGACTCACTCAGGATTGAGCGGGAAAACCCCTGACATTGATATGCAGTAGGTATTATAATGTTTGGGGCGGGCCATATTATAGCTCCACCCACAAAATTTAATTATTAATAAAATCACAATATTTAGTAGGTTGTATTTCAGAGTCTTTATTATGTGTTTCAGTGGAACTATTATAATATTTATAATGTGTTTACAAACTAATTTTCTTTACCCAGACTTTAAACCTGTTTTTTTGTCTTAATTTAATTAACCCCTCCCACAAAATTCAGTTATTTAGTAGGTTGTATTTCAGTCTGTCTCTCTGTCTCTGTGTGTATATGTGTGTCCATACATGTGCTTGTGTGTGTGTGTCTCAGGTAAGTCAGTAGGAATAGTAACGACGACTCGTGTCCAGCATGCGACTCCAGCAGCATCATTCGCTCACAGCGCCAGCAGGACCTGGTACAGCGATGCGGATCTGCCTCAGTCTGCAGCTTCTGAAGGCTGTGTGGACATCGCTACACAACTACTACACAACACAGACATCGACGTGAGTGTGTGTGAGAGAGATACACATCTGAAGCTGCAAAATGTTAATTAATTTTACAAAATAAACAACAATAAATGGAGAATGGGGGAGCCACGGTGGCCTAGTGGGTAGCACGTTTGCCTCACAGCAAGAAGGTCGCTGGTTCGATCCCCGGCTGGGCCATCTGGCATTTCTGTGGGGAGTTTGCATGTTCTCCCCGTGGTTGCGTGGGTTTCCTCCGGGTGCTCCGGTTTCCCCCACAGTCCAAAGACATGCGGTACAGGTGAATTGGGTAAGCTAAATTGTCCGTAGTGTATGTGTGTGAATGAGAATGTATAGATGTGTTTCCCAGAGATGGGTTGTGGCTGGAAGGGCATCCGCTGCGTGAAACAAATGCTGGATAAGTTGGCGGTTCATTCCGCTGTGGCAACCCCGGATTAATAAAGGGACTAAGCCGACAAGAAAATGAATGAATGAATGAATGGAGAATGGGAGATTTTTGGGGTGAACTGTCCCTTTTATTGTTTTAAATTTAAAACATCAGGTTAAAGTTAACATATTTTATCTCTGGGAAACATGCAAGTGTGTGTGTGTGTGTGCGCGCAGGTGATCATCGGAGGAGGCCGTAAATACATGACACCTAAAGGTTTCCCCGATCCGGAGTATCCGTCAGATGCGAGCGCTCAGGGCCAGCGGAGAGACGGCAGAAACCTCATCCAGGACTGGATACACATGAAGGAAGAAAAGGTAATGAACATTACAGCCAATCACAGACCTCTTTGCTGAGCTCATGGTCTCTGTAGCCAATCACATGCCTCTCTGCTGAGCTCATAAACACTCCAGCCAATCACACGCCTCTCTGCTAAGATAATGAACACTCCAGCTAATCACACGCCTCTATGACGAGCTAATGATTACTCCAGCCAATCACACGCCTCTCTGACGAGCTAATGATTACTCCAGCCAATCACATGCCTCTCTGATGAGTTAATGAACACTCCAGCCAATCACAGGCCTCTCTACTGAGCTTATGAACACTCCAGCCAATCACATGCCTCTCTGATGAGCTCATGATCACTCCAGCCAATCACATGCCTCTCTGACGAGCTCATGAACACTCCAGCCAATCACACGCCTCTCTGCTGAATGAATGAACACTCCATCCAATCACACGCCACTCTGATGAGTTAATGATTACTCCAGCCAATCACACGCCTCTCTGCTGAGCTCATCATCACTCCAGCCAATCACACGCCACTCTGATGAGCTAATGAACACTCCAGCCAATCACATGCCTCTTTGACGAGCTAATAAACACTCCCGCCAATTACAGGCCTCTCTGATGAGCTCATGATCACTCCAGCCAATCACACGCCTTTCTGTCGAGCTAATGATTACTCCAGCCAATCACATGCCTCTCTGCTGAGCTCATGATTACTCCAGCCAATCACAGGCCACTCTGATGAATTAATGAACACTCCAGCCAATCACACACCTCTCTGACGAGCTAATGAACACTCCAGCCAATCTCAGGCCTCTCTGATGAGCTAATGAACACTCCAGCCAATCACACGCCTCTCTGATGAGCTCATGATCTCTCCAGCCAATCACACGCCTCTCTGATGAGCTCATGATCACTCCAGCCAATCAGAGGCCATAGATTAGTCGCCGCAGAATGTTTGGATGGTCATGGAGTTTTCTGTAAGTGATGCTGATGTGTTTGTACAGGTTGCGAGATACGTGTGGAATAAGACAGATTTTGACGCTGTGGATCCTCACAAGACTGATTATCTGATGGGTGAGAGTCTTAAACACCAGCTTTTACCATTTTAAAAGACACTGGCGGGGAAAGAGTTAAAGATCCAGCAAAATGTGCAATGTTTTGTGTGTGTCTGTGTTTCAGCTCTATTTGAGCCGGCTGATCTGAGGTTTGATGTGGAGCGAGATCACAGCATGGACCCCTCCATCTCTGAAACCACTGAAAAAGCCATTCAGATCCTCAAGAAAAACCCTAAAGGATTCTTCCTGCTGGTCGAAGGTCATTCGTCAGCTTTAATCCCAATCAATCAATCAATCAATCAATCAATCAATCAGTCAGTCAGTCAGTCAGTATTTGTTTGTGCATGTGTGTGCACGCATGTGTTTATTTATGCACGCGTTTGCTTGTGCATGTGTTTGTGCATGCTGTTGTTTGCGCGTTTGTTTGTGTGTGAATGTGTGTTTGTGCATGTGCATGCTTTTGTGCATGTAATTGCTTTTGTTTGTGCATGTGTGTGTGCATGTGTTTGTGCATGCGTTTGTTTGTGTATGTGTTTGTGCATGCTTTTGTTTGCATATTTGTTTGTTTGTGTATGTGTGTTTTTTTGTTTGTGCACACGTGTTTGTGTATACATTTGTTTGTGCAAGTGTTTGTGTATACGTTTGTGCAAGTGTTTGTGTATACGTTTGTTTGTGCAAGTGTTTGTGTATACGTTTGTTTGTGCAAGTGTTTGTGTATACGCTTGTGCAAGTGTTTGTGTATACGTTTGTTTGTGCAAGTGTTTGTGTATACGTTTGTTTGTGCAAGTGTTTGTGTATACGTTTGTTTGTGCAAGTGTTTGTGTATACGTTTGTCTGTGCATGTTTTTGTGTGTATTTGTTGGTGTATGCATTTGTTTGTGTATGCATTTGTTTGTGCATGTGTTTGTTTGTGTGTCTGTGAATGCATTTGTTTGTTTGTTTGTTTGTTTGTATGTGTTTGTTTGTGCATATCTTTGTGTGTTTGTGTATGCATTGGATTGTGCATGCGTTTGTGTGTCTGTGAATGCATTTGTTTGCATGTTTGTTTGTTTGTTTGTGCATGTGTTTGTGTATGGATTGGATTGTGCATGCGTTTGTTTGTGCATCTGTTTTTTTTGTTTGTTTGTGTATGCATTTGTTTGCATGTTTGTTTGTGTATGCATTTGTTTGTGCATGTGTTTGTGCATTTGTATGTGCATGTGTTTTTGTGTATGCATTTGTTTGTGTAAGCGTTTGTTTGTGCATGTGTTTATTTGTGTATGCATTTGTTGCGTTTGTTTGTGCATTTGTTTGTGCTCGTGTTTGTTTGTGCATGAGTTTATTTGTGCATGCATTTGTATGTCTGTGATATGTGTGTTTTTGTGTTGTTCAGGTGGTCGTATTGATCAGGGTCATCACTCCAGTAGGGCGTCAGCAGCTCTGCATGAAGCTGTGGCTCTGGATGAGGCAGTTTCCCGAGGACTGGAGCTCACCGATGAAGAGGAGACGCTGACCATCGTCACTGCTGACCATTCACACGCATTCACTTTCAACGGCTACCCATTTAGAGGAAACAACATTCTGGGTACACCTCTGACCTGCGTGTGTGTGTGTGTGTGTGTGTGTGTGTGTGTGTGTGTGTGTGTGTGAGTGTGTGTGAGTGAGTGAGAGTGAGTGAGAGTGTGAGTAAGGTGTAAAATCAATACCATATTGTTTCTAAAATGAAATAATTAGTAATATTGCAGCACAAGGTGAAAGCACTAGGGGGAAATCTTTTTATTTATATACACACAGTGGTGTGAAAAAGTGTTTGCCCCCTTACTGATTTCTAATATTTCAAGAGTTCACACTTAGCTGATGATTGATAATAGAGCGTATTTGGCATGCTGTCCCAGGAGAGAGCCCTGAGCTCAGAATATCCTCGAGCCCGGGGCTCCCTCCCGTTTAAAGGGCGATAGGAGAGTTTGAGCTCAGGTAAGTCTCGAGAACTCCCCCCGCTTGGGAACATGCTGAGATATATCTGACTAGAGTTGTCTTAAGATGCTATTTAAGAGTGGTCAATTTACTTATGATGTATGTTTTTTTGGACGGTGGGAGGAAACCGGAGAACCCGGGGAAAACCCACGCGAACACGGGTGAACATGCAAACTTCACACAGAAACGCCGACTGGCTCCGGGAGAGGCCAAACCAGCTGCGTTCTTGCTGTGAGGCAACAGTGCTAACCACTGGGCCACTGTGCCGCCCTATCAGAGAAGGGGAGGAGTTGGGGTGGAAGGGGGGATTCTTCAAGACGAAGATGACCGGAGTAGAAAGCTCTGGTAATTTATGGTGTGTCAGGATTCGTCTGATTGGTGCAATATGCGGAGCTGATGTGGTACCAGCTGTGTTCAATCATAAGCATGTGATCCTCTCCAATTTAGTTTATAAATAAACCCCATGTGCATGTTTGTCACACTGTAATGTTTCAGATCGTCGAACAAATGTGAATATTATTCAAAAATTGCTCCAATTTATTTTGCAATATATCCTGTCTACCCTCTTTAATGGATGTGGCCTTTAACATTTGAAGGGAACATGGCCTAATTACAGTTGATCAGCTGATCATAGATGATAATTTGTGTCTTTTACTCAACTTAGACCTACTTAGAAACTTCAGGAAAATTTTGTCCTACTCAATTCTCAGTTATTAAAATGCTTTCAGTTATGAAGCTTTATCCATAAGCAGTTTTCTAATTTTCCCATTGTGCTAAATAAAAGTACACTCGATGATATACTCGACCTTCAAACCTCTTCAAAAGGGGTTATTTCCAAAATCTTTACCATTATTAACACAAAACAGTCCCCCTCAACACATTACTGTGTACGATTCCTATGCCACTATAAATACCTTAAGTTCCATATCACAGCCATCTTCGTTTTGAAGAATCTCCCCTTCCACCCCTACTCCTCCTCCTTTCCTAGATGGGTGGCACGGTGGCCCAGTGGTTAGCACTGTTGACTCACAGCAAGAACATCACTGGTTCTAGTCCTTACCAAGCCAGCCTACATTTCTGTGTGTTTACACGTTCTCCCCGTGCTCATGTGGGTTTCCCCCGGGTCCTCCCACTGTCCAAAAACATGCAACTTAAATTAATTGACTACTCCAAATCAGCACCATAGACATGCTCCTAGTAAGTAGTTATCTCTTAAGAGCAATCACTATCTGTTCATCAGCTACTACAGCATGGGAGTTCTCCAGATCTACCTGAGCTCAAACTCCCCTCTCACCCTGCAAATGCGAGGGAGCCCCGGGCTCGAGGATCTTATGAGCTCAAGGCTCTCTCCCGGGACAGCATGCCAAACAAGCTTTAAAATCAATCATCAACGATGTATGTGAACTCTTGATATGTAGATTAGTGTACAATGTTTTATACTTATTTTATAGTCATTAGCCAATGAGATTTTGTTTTAAAGTAACACAATAGTTACTTTCCCTGGTAATTAGTTACTTTTATAAATATGTAACTCAGTTACTAACTCAGTTACTCTTAGTGAGAATTAACTAGTAACTATAATGAATCACTTTTTTAAAGTAACATGCCCAACACTGCTTACAGATGAAGGATTTTTGGAAAAATCTCAGTCGTTTTTCTCAGCGATTTGAAGAACTCTTAAAAATCATCACACGGGCATCTCTGACTCCATCAAGAACCTTTAACATGCATGAAAGGTTCACGCAGCACAAAATGTTCCTTTAAAGAAAGTTATTTGAAGGACTGCTCATTTAAAACAAAATATGTCTTCTGCTGAAGGCTTATGACGGTATAAAGTTTTCTTGTTGTGATTAATTGCTGAAGCTTTTATCACAATACATAATATCTAAGCTAAGCTGAAAAAGACATTATACATAATAGTTAATAAGCACGTACTGAGGGCTTTTTTGGGAGGAGGAACTGAATTTAACGATTGAAGAAAATATCTGGGATCTTATTCTTGCACGAATACATTCATCATCAATAAACGCTAGGCATACCCTCATTCAGTTTAAGGTCGTGCACAGAATACACTGGTCTAGAACTAAACTGAATACAATTTTCCCTGATCTTGACCTAACAGACCCAGGCACACTGTTGCATTTCCTTTCTTGCAACTTTACTGGCTAGTCGACTGATTTCCTGTATGCGCTTAGAATGGAAAAGATTCAGTTCGCAATAAAACAAAAGCCAGAACAGTTCCAGAAAGTCTGGAGCCCTCTTCTAAAAATTTTAAGGAGACACCTATATCTTAAATGCCTTTTTCTCCTTTCTTTTCTTTTTATTTTATTTTATTTTATTTTATTTTATTTTATTTTATTTTATTTTATCTTATTTTATTTTATATTATTTATTTATTTATTTATTTGTTTGTTTGTTTGTTTTTATTTATTCTTATTTTTATGTTATCTTATGTGTGTATATTTGTGTGTATATATGGTATTTTACCTTATATATGCTTATATTTATTTGCTTATTTAGTGTATAAATATGTTTTTCTGATCATTTCTGTTTTGGTGAATTGGATCAGTGCGTATATCGAAAGTATGTATGATTTATTATCTGACCTAAGATGAACCTAATGAAAAATACAAAATAAAACAATACAAATAAACACTAAACGCAAGCAAACGCAAAATGAAGACTTTGGAGTGGCCTAGTCAAAGTCCTGACCTGAATCCAATGAAGATGCTGTGTGCATGAGCTTATAAAGACGGTAAATACTGAAAAATCCTCCAATGTGGCTGAATTACGACAACTTTGCAAAGATGAGCGAGCCAAAATTCCTTTACAGAGCTGTAACAGATGCAATGGAAGTTATCGAAAACACTCGATTGCAGTTGCTTCTGCTCTAGTTTCAGGGGCAAACACTTTTTAACGGGGGTCTGTGTAGATTTGTATGTATTTTAATAATGGAAACCTTCATTTAAAAGCTGCATGATGTGTTTACTTGTGCTATCTTTGATTAATATTTAAATTAGTTTGATCTGAAACAGGGCCCTCCAATGACCAAAGTCCAAAGACATGCGGTGCAAGTGAATTGGGTAGACTAAATTGTCCATGTGTATGTGTGTGAATGAGTATGAATGAGTACTGGGTTGCAGCTGGAAGGGCATCCGCTGTGTAAAACATTCTGGATAAGTTGGCGGTTCATTCTGTTGTGGTGACCGCAGATTAATAAAGCCACTAAGCCGAAAAGAAAATGAATGAACGAATGATCTGAAACATGAAAGTGACAAACATGCAAATAATTAGAAATCTGAAAAGGGCAAACACTTTATTACACAACTAAGGTACAAAATGGACCGTTTTTGTCTTCCTTTATCCATTATGTGTTATAATAATCCTCACTTGTCCATCATCTCTGTTGTTTCATAGGTAAATCTCCAATCTTCGCCTCTGACTTTTTACCATACACAACTCTGATGTACGGAAACGGCCCAGGACACAAAATCACCAACAACAAGCGTCCAGACATACGCAAAGTTGACACTGGTAGGAAACACAGTTGTTTGCTGATTAAAAAACACAAATGTTGTACGTATTTACTACGGTAGCCCTGTAGAACACAGCACAGAGACATTTAAGAAAAGCAGACATTAATCTCACAACACAAGTGCATTAAGATCACAACAGAATGACATTTTAGAAAGCAAACATTTACTGTCATTAGCTGTGTTTCCATCCAAAAATGCAAATCAAGTTCATGCGCAAAACTGTATTATGGCATAAAAGACGTGCGAATACAGCAGCGTTTCCATCCAACGAGTCAAAGCAGACAAAATCGTCTCTTCCTGATTATCTGGCGCCAAATATCAACAGTAAAAGCGTAATTTGCTGCAGTAGGAGAAGCTGCGTGAATCTTCTCTTCATTTAATAAATGACTTGTGCCTCAGAAGGCAATCCTGACACTCGGTGAACGCGCGGTGGCGTTTGAAGGTGTCAGACGCGGAGCACAGACGCTCTTGATTCTGGAGGTCATTAATAATATAATAACACAACTACTGAAACGGTGAGGCGCTTTAGAATGACCAGAACAACATTTCAGATGTTTTACGATGTGCTCAGCCTGCTGGTTTGTCCATTTACACATTTATATCATCACATGATCTCTTATAACACAATCACATGACCTTTATTTAATGCGTATGCTGGAATTTATGTGGTAAAAGTGTTTCCATCGCAGTTTATGCGCATCTTTTCTTATCGAATAAAAAGTTTATCCTAGTCAGTTATATGCAGACATTTTTTATGCACATTTTCTAAATTTATGTGCATCATGCCGTTTCCATCAACCGTTTTTTTAATGCGCATATCCAAAATGTGAATAAAAATAGCTGGATGGAAATGTAGCTATTGTGTTGTCGGAGTCTGTTAGGTTGTAATAACTCCTATACAATATTTATTATTGTCAGCCACTTAAATAAAGGTTTAGCCTATTAAAAATCTATTTACTGATCACATTGGTGTTATCGTAAGCGTCAAAGGGTTAATAGTGTGTTCATTTTTTTACTTTAATTTTTCAGCGATTCCTCCGTGTACCACTAGAAGGAAGCTTGTGTACCACTAGTGGTGCACTTACCACAGTTTGAGAACCACTGATTTATAAGATTGTACATTAAAATAGGTTAAAAGTAGAAAATTTTAATTAAAATAAATGTATAGATTTCACTAGTTTTATTAGGATTTTTTTTTCAAATTATGCTTTAAATGCTTAAAAAAATAAGTAAAATCTTTGTAGACTGTAAATATATGTACTATAAATCATTTATTTAAAAATGTGGGCAACACATTATAGATTAATTCTCTTATATTCTCTTAAATTCATATATTATTCTTATTTTTCAGTTCAACTATAGGGGTGCGGGTGGTAGGGGGTCCTACAAGACAATAGCCCCTTTCACAGATTCAGACCTTTCCGGAAAATTGCCGGTAATTTTCCGGAAAGGTCTGAATGTGTGAAAAGGTCTGTATATGTTAACAGGCCCATTTTGAAAATACCAGTAAATTCGTTCCAGCAATTTTCCAGAAAGAGAAGCTGTAACATCACTGGTAATTTACCAGAATGCTGTGCTGTGCGAACACAGAAGGAACATTGCCAGAAAAGTGCGTTCACGCTTAGAACACGCTGACGTAAGACGTCTACTCCAGCCAATCAGAACATTCAGATGCATCCGTGCTGTTTATGAAAATAAAAGCCTTTGAATATTATTCCAGACACGTTTAGCTGCTAGATGTTGCTCAGAGAACATTTCTTTGTTCCTTCTTAATGCCAACTGTGGAAAAAAATAATCGATAAAATGCTTCTGATAAACTGCTGTTTGTTTACCTTCAAGCTCTGCTTCACTTACTGGATGCGTGTGCACGTGAAGTGCTCCGGTGAGCGCCGGCACACACATATATTATGTACATTTTGTCACGCGTAAGCGTTCCTCCATATGTTTACATCGAAGTTGTTCACAACACTTCTCCATCCACAGAAATTGTAATGTAATCATATGTGTGAACATTTAGCTGCGGTTCACGCTTCTGCCTTTGGAAGTCTCTGGGAGAAAGCAGCTGCATGAATGCTAAAGCTTTAAATAAAAGTGAACCCATCAACAAAAGCCCGACCCCTTCTGTGTTTACAAACACAAGCGCAGACGTTTAGAGCTCATTTCTGGTTAATGATGTCAGAGTTTACCGGTATTTTGGGGTGGATGTGTGAATGCTCTTTTCCAGAAAATTTTCAGCGCGTCCTCGCCTGTGTGAACAGGGCTTTTTTAAATTTACCGGTAAAGTCGTTCCGGTAATTTTCCGGATATTTACCGGTATCGCTGTGTGAAAGGGGCTAATGTGCCCAGGGGCCTCTTGAGTTCTTAATCCGGGCCTGATATTTGGTGATGTACCATGTCGACGTCGATGCAATCTTACAAAAGATGCGAACCCAACTCGACTCATTTATTCGACCTTGAGCCGACTATTTCGCTAAATAATCAATAGTTTTAACCACTGTGCACTTTCAGATTTAACCCTCAGCTGGATGTTTTCATTCACTCAGAGCTGTGTTACACACTGATGAAGATCATTTTCAAAAACCCATAATAGGGGCTCTGTAATGTCATTGTGTTGTGAGATTAATGTTTTAATCTACTGTCTTTCCGTGTGTCTGTCAGCGGATAAGGATTACATCCAGCAGTCGGCCGTCCCGCTGGACTCGGAGACCCACGGGGGTGAGGATGTGGCAGTGTTCGCCCGCGGACCCATGGCTCATCTCTTCCAGGGCGTTTATGAGCAGAACTACATCCCGCACGCCATGGCTTACGCTGCGTGCATCGGTGACAATCAGCAACACTGCGCTATTACTGCAAAACCAGACGAAATCCCAGACACGTCCACTGACCCGGGAAACTCTGCCCAGAACATGCCCGTCTACACCTGGAGCATACTGATGATCAGCGCACTGATGAGGATTTTACTGCACTGAGAGACATTCTGCTCACTTTACAGCTCCCCTACAGTTAAACAGTTGAGTTTTACCATTTTTAATGTATTCAGATGACTAACGGAGCACTTTAGCCTAGCTTAGCATAAATCATTGAATCAGATTAGACCATTAGCATTTTGCTCAAAAATTATTATTTTTTTATAATATTTATGGCTCAGTGGTTAGGACTGTGGTCTCACAGCAAGAAGGTCACTGGTTCTGGCTGGGCCAGTGGACGTTTCTGTGTGGAGTTTGCATGTTCTCCCCATGTTGGTGTGTGTTTCCTTCGGGTGCTCCGGTTTCCCTCACAGTCCAAACACATGCAGTATAGGTGAACTGAATAATCTAAATTGGTCGTAGTGTATGAGTGCATGTCAGAATGAGTGTGTATGGATGTTTCCCAGTGATGGGTTGCAGCTGGAAGGGCATCTGCTGTGTAAAACATATGCTGGATAAGTTGGCGGTTCATTCCACTGTGGCGACCCCTGATAATTAAGGGAATAAGCCGAAAGGAAAATAGATGAATGAATGATAAATACATATAAATCTTCATATCTTTTGGGAATTGGAACGCAGCATCTACATTGTAAATAGTAGCTTAGACTCCTGCTGTACCTGATATTGACATTCTCCACCTCCTGAATTATACATTCAAATTGAATTACTATCAAATAATTAAGTCTAATATTAATTTTTTGTGTGTGTTGACACCTTACTAACATTTGCAGTAACATCTATTTTCTGTTATTTGTAATTTCCGTTTGTGTGTCTCTGGTCTGCTCAACTCTAGCTCTGTCCCAAATGGCACAGTATGCACTTATGCACTTACACACTCAACAGCACAGTATAAGTATGTAGTGTCCCAAATTAAACACTAATGTTTTTTTTACTAAGTGGAAATTCAGACCGTTTCCATGATGATGTTTGACGGTCACCAAATTAGTTAAATAAATGACCAAAATACCAAATAATACCTGCCATGAGTATAACAGCATTTACCACTGGGAGGCACTGTAATCACTCTCGTAGGAGAATACTGCTTTCACCATCCAAAATAAATAAAGTTATCCAACATTTGCGCCTGATAGCTCCGCCGATTTCGCTACGTGAGCAAAGCTGCTGTCGTTGAGTGTGTGAAGTGTCCGTCAGTCACAGTTTATTTTACCGGTGGAATGAGTGCATCATCCGGGTAATTAAAGTGCACTTATTATCAGTGGTGTAAAGTAACTAATTACAAATACTCTGCACTACTGTAATTGAGTAATTTTTCTCAGGAATTGTAATTTACTGAGTAGTTTTATAAATGTGTACTTTTACTTTCCCTTGAGTACATGTTCAGTGCAGTATCGGTGCTTTTCCTCCACTACTGTCCTTCATCCTGCAGTCACTACTGTATTTCTGTCTTGTCTATGGTCATTGTCTACAGTAGAAAGATCAGTCCTGTGATTCCTGTCCAATTAAATCACACATAGAAAGTAAATCACATCATACTGAACAACCTCAAGACATGGGCGCTTTATAAACGCAGCAAACCTTTGGGAAACATTAAAAATGTCCAAGAAGATGTCCAAAATCTGCACACGCAATGATCCAGAGACTGTTTATAGACTGCATGTGACTGAAGATGATGGATGTCGACTGTATGAGGACTGAAATCACCAAACAGCCTTAATCACTAAATGGAACGAATGAAGAATGGAAGGAAGGGCCAAGTAAAAGGAAGGACCGAACAAGGAATGGAAGGAAGGATCGAAGAACCAAATAATTGAAGGACGGATTCAAAGGACTGAACAAACTAAGGAAGGAAAGAAGGAACGAACAAATGAACAAAGGACCTAATGAAGGAAGGAACAAAAGTATGAAAGAAAGAATGAGCGAACAAATGAAGGGAGGAAAGAAGGAAGGACCAAACGAATGAAGAATTCAAGGAAGGACTGAACAAACTAAGGAAGGAAGAAAGGAACAAACAAACAAATGAATGAATGAACAAAAGGACCTAATGAAGTAAGGAACAAAAATATGAAAGAAAGTGAGCGAACAAATGAAGGGAGAAAAGAAGGAAGGACCAAACAAATGAAGAAAGAATTCAAGGAAGGACTGAGCAAACTATGGAAGGAAGGAAGGAAGGAAGGAAGGAACAAACAAACGAATGAATGAACAAAAGGACCTAATGAAGGAAGGAACAAAAATATGAAAGAAAGAATGAGCGAACAAATGAAGGGAGGAAAGAAGGAAGGACCAAACAAATGAAGGAAGAATTCAAGGAAGGACTGAACAAACTAAGGAAGGAAGGAAGGAGCGAACAAATGAACGAATGAACAAAAGGACCTAATGTAGGAAGGAACAATAATATGAACAAACGAACGAGTGAACAAAGGAAGGAGGGAACAAACGAATGAATGAAGGAAGGAGAGAAAAAACAAATAATTGAAGGAAGGTTGGAAGAAATGAACGAAACTAGGAAGATCTCTAAATACACCACATGTTGTTTGTGCAGGGATGTGTAAACGTAACATTCTGTAAACGCATCAACTTTTCTACAGTGTAATACTCACTACTCACTACTCTTGAGTACTGTTGAAAGGGCTACTTTTTACTCATACTTTGAGTAATATTTACTACAGATACTTTTACTCTACTTGTACTACATTTTTGCGCAAGTAATGGTACTTTTACTGGAGTATGATTTTTCAGTACTCTCTCCACCACTGGCGATCGCTGATTGGCTCCTGTACTAGTAGACAGGGCTTCATTCTCCACATTGACCATCACTGTTCCCCATTCAAAACTACACAACGTCTTGTGGGTTCTAGAGTGTTTGCTTTAAATGCTGTGTGATTTACAAAACTCGTTAGCCGTGTGTCAATGTGATCTCGCTCAGGTGCACGGAGTGTATCAATGAAGCTGAAGTGAAATGCAGATATAGTTTCCAGCTGTGTTCTGAGGGCTGACAGCTGTTTGCTTCTCCAGTTTGATCTCCGCATGTCTGATGGGCTCGGCTAATTAAAGACAGCGCTGTGGGTGGAGCACATTGATGTCATTATTACACACACACACACACACACACACACACACTCACAGTCATAAATAATAAATCACACCCAACGACGGGTTATTTTTAGCGAGCTGTAAGTCATTAACGCAGCAGGTTGAACATCTGCTGCACGTCTGATCCAGCGTCAGAAGAGTGAGTCTCAATTAAAATTGTGTCGATTAAATTGACTCCCCTTTCGTTATGTTTGCGCCCCATTGACTTCCATTATTAGGACGCTTTTTGAATGCAAAGCCATGACAGCATATAATAATGCATTCTTCGTTGTTGGTGGTTTTCCCTGTTGGGGAGAGGTGCAGTTTGTCAGATTTACTGTTGATCATCAGTTGCAGTGCAAAAGAAGCAAGGTTTTTGCCCCAATAGTATCTGCAGCCTTTATGATGCAAGCTGAGATTGCATCACTCAGCGATGCATTGCCAAACACAATGCACTCAATGGAGCAAGTGAGGGGTGGGGTTAGGTGAGCCCATTAAAAAGCATTGGATGCAGCTCAGATTGCACTGCACCAGGTCTGCATCCAGACCCCTCTGGATTTTGGCTTCTATATTGACAAATTAACATGCTTGTAAACATTCAGGATGCGCACGCAGCACGGTTGCTGAATAAATTCAGGGGCGCTAGCATTTACAGCGAGGGAATGACATCGGATGTGGTACAGAGTTTGTTAGAAATAAGAAATAAGATATATTGATTACATATTATAAACATAATGCTCTCAGCGGCGTAATATAACAGCTCGTCACCCAGTGATAAGCACAGTTATTCTGCAAAATTAGTGTTAAAGAGTCCATATGTTGGGTTGAGAACGGTTAAATTTCACTTTTTGAAGTCCCAAACAACAGGATGATATGTATGCAAGGTTAATAAACGCTTTCAATGTCTTATAATATCTATTTATTTTTACCTCATTTTCCCACCGACTCCCATATGAATCGTCTGAGCGAGTCTTTTTCCCCAAGCACCTCCTTTCCGTGACGCTACCACATCACGTCACCACGTCACGTCCTTTATGTGTCAGCAGCCCAATGCCAGAACATATTGAAAAACATCACTGCAGTTGTACAACAGCGTATCGCTATATTCTTCATCATAACAGCAAACATTCAGTAATAATTAACACTTCATGGACTATTGTCAGCCAACAAATAGTTACATTCGGCAGTAAGCTAAATGGCTACCGCTACATGCTGCACGAAGCAAACACAATACAGACAACTACATCCATATTTACCTTGTTACAGTCAACAAGATGATAGTTATTTTAATCATACTTACAGGTTGTGATTCGGTGGACGAACATGCTGGTCCAAATAAACTGGGTATTGATCCATCCTTTAACAACAACTGTGCAACAAATCCCGCATTGTAAGCGTGTAGATTAGTGTAGCTCTCTTCAGAGAAATGACGCGAACACAGCACCATATTGGGGCTATAATTTTCAGATATTTTACCAAAAATAAACCTCATCCACTGACTCTTCACAGCTTCGTCTTTAGGTAGGGAAAAGAACACAACTTTTCCCTCGCACTTCAGAGCACAGTGTCTACGGGACATGATTTAACCAGAATGCGATACAGTGCTTGTCGTCTGCTTCGATTCCACTTTTTCTTCCTGTCTGTGGGAGGGGCCGGGGAGTTCAATTTTCCCGGGGTCTGCACGTGCAACTAGTGGGCGGGGCTAATGTTTCGCGTTGACGTCAAGCCGAAACGGCTAAAGACTCGTTATAATAACGATTCATTTAAACAACGATGAGTCGACTCTTTTATAGATGAATCAATCGTTTTAAACACTGTGCACTTTCAGATTTAAGCCTTAGCTGGACATTTCACTTCACTTAGAGCTGTGTTACACACTGCATGGAAGGTCATTTTCTAAAACCCATAATAGGGGCTCTTTAAAGTGAGCGGCTTTCATCTGACAGGTCCATTTGTGCTAGCAGCACCCTCCCAGTGGACGAAATGGCCAAGCATCCAGCCCGAAATATACAACATCTCAACTCCAAGTGATTTTACAAGAGAAGTTAAAGGCCTACAAGTCTTAAGATGCCTACAGTTGTGTTCTGTGTGGTCATGTGCAAGAGATAATGCTCCATGATGACAGATTCAAAACTATGTAGTGCTAAACACAGGTTCTGCCTAGCCAAAGACAAGGGAAGATGACGGAGCTGTACAAGGCCTGGGTAATCATCAACAAGCAAAACAACTGCATTCTGACAGCGAACTGCAGCTGTACGGCAGGGTATGTGGACGTACATGTTTACATTTCATTATTAGCATTCAGTTTCAGTTTAATTCACCATATTTAACTGTTCTTACTGAAAATCATTGCTGCAATCTGCAGCAATGAAAACTGAGTGATGTGTGTGATTCAGCATAGCGTGAACTCACCTGATATAACATGAGAACTGCAAGGTCCAGCATTTTAATTAGGTCGTCACTCCATTCAGCTCCCGTTTACTCGAAGACGTCTGTTGGTATTAAAAGCAGTGTGGTGTACGGTAAAAGTTACTGTCGAATTTGGCATCCTACCGCACAACACGACATGTTTGCTATTGCAGCCGGTCTTTTTTTGGAAGCGGGGACCTGTGTGACGTTATGTGTGACGTAGGCTGGTAATTCATCTATCCGCTTGTTAAGTGACGTCACGCAAATCGGCTTCCGGGTCCAATCGCTCTATCAGACTGTATGGCGAAACTCATCAAATGGTAATAATAAACGTTTACAAAGCACTGTAATACTTTCGATAATCACGATGGCTATACATATATATATATATATCTCCATGCCTAATATCAGACATGAAGAAGATGATGATGCATGAAGCGTCAAAAAGAGTAAAAATAAGAGTAAAAATAAAAATAAATTCCTTTTTTTTTTATAGAAAGAAACTAGATGTAAATTACTGCATAAATATTAATTAATTCATTCATTCATTCAATTATTTTCTTTTCGGCTTAGTCCCTTTGTTAATCCGGGGTCGCCACAGCGGAATGAACCGCCAACTTATCCAGCATATGTTTTACACAGTGGATGCCCTTCCATCCACTAAATATTAATTATTAATAAATATTAATTATAATTACAAAAATCCTCTCAAAACTAAAAATTTTATCGAAAAAATATTATTAAATAAAATAAATGTGATTGATTTTACTGCAAAATAAATCTGAGGGTTATTATTAATTATTAGGTAGTTATATCACAAATAAGGATTAAACAGCAGTATATAGTGTGTGAGTGAGTGTGTGTGAATTTATTCATTCATTTTCCTTCAGCTTAGATTATCAGCGGTCGCCACAGTAAAATCAACCGCCAACTATTCTGGCATGTTTTACACAGCGGATGCCCTTCCAGCTGAAACCCAGTACTGGGAAATACCCATACACACTCATTTACACACACTTATACACTTTGGCCAAATCAGTTTATTTAAGTCACTTACAATACAATACAATAGAAAACCAACGAGAAAGGGCCTGTGAAGCTTCAGGTGGATGCAGAGATTGCGTTGAGCTCCAGGCGGCGCTGTTTCACTGCAGGATGATGGACAACAGCTGAAATTACTTGAAGGCTTGAAGATGCTGCAGAAAGCATCAAAGAGAATAAACGCGAGTAATCATTAAAAGCTGAACATTTCTTCTGCTCCTCAAAGAGAAGACATTACTGCAGATCTGTATACTTCATCATACAGTGACGCTCTCTCGTGACTCTTCAGATGCAGATTTCAGATCTCCAGAAGCGTTTCTTTTAGTGGAAACAGACACACGTTGTGCTTTCAGTTACAGGAATCAAAAGGAAACACTAAGAAATATAGTTTTTATAGGAGTTTATTCGATTTTTGGCTTTTATCCTTAGATTTTAATCACTTTAATAGTAAAAAGTATATATCTATAAATGCGCATTACATTCATTTGGCTTCATTTATGGTACAGAAGCTCAGC
Organism: Danio albolineatus; assembly: GCA_903798035.1. Lineage (NCBI taxonomy): Eukaryota > Metazoa > Chordata > Actinopteri > Cypriniformes > Danionidae > Danio > Danio albolineatus. Next base: position 1,167,259 of record CAIGQQ010004837.1, read on the forward strand.
AGTTAGAACTGTGGCCTCACAGCAAGAAAGTCACTGGTTTAAGTCCCAGCTGTGCCAGTTGTCATTACTATGTGGAGTTTGCATGTTCTCCCCGTGTTGGTGTGGGTTTCCTCCGGGTGCTCCGGTTTCCCCCACAGTCCAAACACATGCGCTATTGAGTAATTGGGTAGGCTAAATTGTCCGTACTGTATGTGTTTGAATGAGTGTGCATGGGTGTTTCCCAGTGATGGGTTGCAGCTGGAAGGGCATCCGCTGTGTAAAACATACTGGATAAGTTGGCGGTTCATTCCGCAGTGGCGATGCAGGGACTAATCCGAAAAGAAAAGGAATGAATGAATGAACTGTAAAAATGTTTCTCGTTTGCGCTGTTAACCCTCTTGTAGTCTTGTCATTTTAGACTGATTTCAATCTTCTAAAATGGTCTAAAACAGGGGTGCTCAACCCCGCTCCTGGAGATCTACCTTCCTGCAGATTTCAGTTGCAACTCATATCAAACACACCTGCCTGTAACCATCTAGTGCTGTTCAGGTCCTATTTAGTTAGATAAGGTGTGTTTGATCAGGGTTAGAGCTGAACTCTGTGAGGTAGATCTCCAGGAACAGGGTTGAGCACCACTGGTTTACAATATACTGATGCCCAATTTCTAGGCTTTATTGGTGATAATGGTCCGGATTGTTGGACTATTATTGCCTTTTTAGCATAGAAGCAGAGGACAGACACTGTTAGTTGCGTGATTGATTAGGGTTGGAGGTGAACTGTGCAGGGAGGTTGATCTCCAGGACCAGGGTTGAGCACCATTGGTCTAAAACTCCTAAAAATGTGACAAAAATAATTAAATTAAATTGCTTTATTTTCAGTAGGGATAAATTGGATGTTAATTACTGCTTGAATATTATTTATCGCAACAAAACAGTCTCAAAATCAAAATTTAAATAGACAAAAATATTATTAAAGAAAAATAAATTTGATTAATCTTACTGAAACAAATCTAAGGGTACATTACAGCCGTTTGTCCCTTTTTGACCGTGAAGAAACAGCAGTTGGGTTAAACAGCAACTAAATAAGAATTAAAACTTCACAGGAGGACGAATAGTTAAACTACAGTATAGGCATTTATTCATTCAATCATTCATTTTCTTTTCAGCTTAGTCCCTTTAATAATCAGGGGTCTCCACAGCAGAATGAACCGCCAACTTATCCAGCATATGTTTTGCACAGCAGATGCCCTTCCAGCCGCAACCCATCACCCAAACACACTCATTCACACACACATTCATACACCACGGCCAATTTAGTTTATTCAGTTCACCTATAGCGGACTGTGGGGGAAACTGCAGCACCCGGAGGAAACCCACACCAACACGGGGAGAACATGCAAACTCCACACAGAAATGACTACTGACCCAGCCGAGGCTCGAACCAGTGACCTTCTTGCAGTGAGGCCACAGTGCTGACCACTATTTTTATTTTTATCATACAAACAGTCGGGGCATCACGGTGGTGTAGTCACATGATCACCTCACAGCAAGAAGGTGGCTGGTTCAAGCCTCGGCTGGGTCAGTAGGCATTTCTGTGTGGAGTTTGCATGTTCTCCCTGTGGTTGCGTGGGTTTCCTCCGAGTGCTCCTGTTTCCCCCACAAGACCAAACACCTGCGCTAGGGGGAACTGGGTAGGGTAAATTGTCCGTAGTGTATGATTGTGTGTGTGAATGAATGTGTATGGATGTTTTCCAGAGATGGGTTGCAGCTGGAAGGGCATGCGCTGTGTAAATAATATGCTGGATAAGTTGGCGGTTCATTCCGCTGTGGTGACCCCGGATTAATAAAGGGACTAAGCCGAAAAGAAAATGAATGAATGAATGAATATAAACAGTCTCTTTGTAATTGTGGTAAAATCCCCAGACACGGAGACGATTTGATGCAACAAGCAGGACAAAATCTGTCTTTTCACTAGTTGATTGTGTTACTGTGGTCTCGACACATGAGTGTGTGTTTGTAACAGAGACTGTGAACTTTCCCTCTGTCAGAGGCCTGTTCTCCTGCTCTCAGATATCTGGGTTGGTTTTCTCTGTTGGACCTCGAGCCAAACTTCACCTGATGCGTGTGCTCATTTAAAGCCACTGACGTCTTCTGTTTTTCTAATGATGTCAGTTAAAGTCTTTGCAAGCTCACTAACGTAATAATCAATAATGACCATAAGCTATGAAATGCATTATTCTAAGCAACTGATCTTTCTTTAAAGTCGCCATTAATTGGAAGTTATGATTGGTCTTTAATATGCTAATACATCCACTTGCCTGATAGCCCCGCCCTAATAGAGTGACTCAATCACACCCTAAAAGACAGATCTCTGTCTGATGCTCTGCCTAAATTACTGATAGCCCCGCCCTAAATTATGGTTAGCTCCACCCCAAGGCACTGATAGTCCTGTCCTAAATGACTGATAGCTCTGCCCTAAACCGATGTCAGCCCCTGCGTGAAAGCGTAAAGCACTGATAGCCCCGCCCTAAGTTAATGATAGCCCCGCCCCAAAGGGAATGATGGCCTCCACTTAATCACTGTTAGCTCCGCCCTAAAGCACTGATAGCTCTGCTAGGCATGGGCTGATATAAGATTCTGACAGTATGATAACATTGGATAAAAATATCACGGTTTCACGGTATGACGGGATTGTGCTTACAGCTCTAAAATATGCTCTTTTTAAATATCTGTCTAAAAAACAAAACCTTTTTTCCCCTTTGAACACAATATATTTTATTTTAGACACATTTAAAGTATTCTGGGGCAGTAAACAAGTCAGGCTAAATAATTCAAGTGAATCATTGACTTCTGTGGTCTTCATTTGTTTTAAAATCACATATGTCTTTACAATTTACACCTAATCTTACACATACCTTAGTAACGGTATAGCAGAAAATTTTGGCGGTATGAAAACCTTAACCGCGGTATACCTTGAAAACGGTTATCGTCCCATGGCTAAGCTCCACCCTAAAGCACTGATAGCCCTGTCCTAATGACTTATAATCCCATCTTAAATTATTGATAGCTTCGCCCTAAAACACTGATAGTCCTTCCTAAATGATTGATTAGCTCCACCCTAAAGCACTGATAGCCCTTCCTAAAGTACTGATAGGCCCACCTTAAATGACTGACAGCCCCACCATAAACAACTTATAAGTCCTCTAAAATGACTGATAGCCCCACCCTAAATGATGGATCGCTCTGCCCGCCCCAAGGGACTGCCTCACAATAAATGACAGCCCTAAAGCACTGATAGTCCCATCCTAAATGACTGATAGCTCTGCCTTAAACAACTGTCAACCCCTCCCTGAACTAAAGATAGCTCCACCGTAAACGACTGATTGCTTCGCCCTAAACTACTTATAGTCCCCCTAAACAACTGATTATTCTGCCCTAAAGCACTCATAGTCCCACCCTAAATGTTTGATAGCTCCTCCATAAAACACTCATAGCTCCGCCCTAAATGATTGATAGCTCTCCCAAAGCACTGATTGTCCCGCCCTAAATGATTGATAGCCACGCCCAAAGGGACTAATAGCCTCCCCTTAATCACTGATAGCTCCGCCCTAAAGCACTGATAGTTCCACCCTAAATGATTGAGATCTCATAGCCCCGCCCTAAATGACTTATAGCCCCACCCTAAAAGACTGAAAGCCCCGCCCTGAACACCTTGTAGTCCTGCCCTAAATGATTGATTGCTCCCCCAAAGCACTGATAGTCCCGCCCTAAATGATTGATAACTCCGCCCTAATAACTGATAGGCCCGCCCTAAATTAATGATAGCCCCACCCAATTGAACTGAAAGCCCCGCCCTAAACAACTTATAGTCTTGCCCTAAATGATTGATAGCTCCCCTCAAAGCACGGGTGCCCAAACTCGGTCCTGGAAGGCCAGTGTCCTGGATAGTTTAGATCCAACCCCAATCAGACACACCTGGGCCAGCTAATCATGCTCTTTGTAGGCTTGCTAGAAATGTCCTGGCAAGTGATTTGAGGTGATTTGAAGTTAGAGCTAAACTTTGAAGGACACCGGCCCTTCAGGACCAAGTTTGGGCACCCCTGCCCCAAAGCACTGATAGTCCCACCACAAAATGATTGACAACTCCACCCTAAGAACTGACAGCCCCGCCCTAAAGGACTGATAGCTCTGCCCTAAAGAATTATAGTCCTACCTAAATGACTGATAACTCTGCCCTAAAGCACTGATAGTCCTGCCCTAAATGTTTGATAGCTCCGTCCTAAAACACTCACAGTCCCACCCTAAATGTTTAATAGCTCGCCCTAAAACACTCATAGTCCCACCCAGTGTTGGGTGTAACGCATTACTAAGTAACGCGTTACTGTAATTAAATTACTTTTCCACTGAAAATGTAAAGTAACTAATTACTGTTCATTTATAGGTATTTTAATTACAGTTACTTATAATGTACCTGTGTTACCTTGTAAAATAATTAAACTCGCTGAATAATCTTACACAATTTTATAAATTCATGTTCTAAAGGTAAAAGTAAACTCTGGCGCTTTAAAATCATCGTAGTGCAGATGCATGTGATAGCGCCGCGCGCCAGTTTGCTGCTAGTCATAAAGCGGAAGATGTCGGACTCAGCTGAAGCGAGTGGCTGTTTTACCAAATGAAAATATTCCCAGACAAGAACATTACAGTATTAATCTATTTATTTTTCCTCATTGCGCGCCTGCGTGCTGTAGCGCGCGGCTTTTTCAAGGCTATCGCGCACCTTACATGGGCTATGAAGATTACTATGACTTAAAACACTCATAGTTCCACCCAAAATGATTGATAGCTCTGCTTTAAAACACTCATAGTTCCACCCAAAATGATTGATAGCTCTGCTTTAAAACACTCATAGTTCCACCCTAAATGTTTGATAGCTCCGTCCTAAAGCACTCATAGTCCCACCCAAAATGTTTGATAGCTCCGCCTTAAAACACTCATAGTCCCACCCAAAATGTTTGATAGCTCCGCCTTAAAACACTCATAGTCCCACCCAAAATGTTTGATAGCTCCGCCTTAAAACACTCATAGTCCCACCCAAAATGTTTGATAGCTCCGCCTTAAAACACTCATAGTCCCACCCAAAATGTTTGATAGCTCCGCCTTAAAACACTCATAGTCCCACCCAAAATGTTTGATAGCTCCGCCCTAGAGCACTCATACTTCCACCCAAAATGTTTGATAGCTCCGCCCTAGAGCACTCATAGTTCCACCCAAAATGTTTGATAGCTCCGCCTTAAAACACTCATAGTTCCACCCTAAATGTTTGATAGCTCTGTCCTAAAGCACTCATAGTCCCACCCAAAATGTTTGATAGCTCCGCCTTAAAACACTCATAGTCCCACCCAAAATGTTTGATAGCTCCGCCCTAGAGCACTCATAGTTCCACCC
>CAIGQQ010004837.1:1229163-1256511 GCA_903798035.1 Danio albolineatus
AACACAATCATACACACGCTTACACAACACAATGCACACAACACACAACACACACACTTAAATAATCACACACATTTAAAAACACAATCATACACACACTTACACAACACTGCAGACACACAATCACACTTAAAATAGGCAATTACACTCACACGTTCACAAGCACACACACACACACATACACTCACATACATACACAAACACAAGTAAGAAATGCATTTTTGTTTGCAGCGTAACCTTTGGCTTCCATCCAAACAAACACATTGGAAGTCAATGGTTACAGGTTTTCAGCATTCTTCAAAACATCTTCTTTTGTGTTCAACAGGGAAAGACGTAAATGATCAAGTCAGACGTAAACGATGACCCAATTATCTTGTTCATGTGAACTCTCCCTTTAAATCATGTTCATGTGCATAATCGTATATGAGATGAAGTGTGTATGGTGTGTTTTTGAGCATCCTCCGGTCTCCGCAGGACTCGGTTATGTAACACACTGATCTCGCTTCGCCAGCAGGCTCTTACAGTCTGATTATGAATCATATCTTGGACTGCGTTTCAAACACAACAAGTGTCTCGCTGTTTCTTTCCTCTCGTTTCATCCGTCATTTCCCCTCCACACTCTCTGATCCCACTCTTCTCTGCTCATCCTTCTCTCGCTCTCTCTGCCAAAATCAGCTGTTTTTAAGGTTAAACGCTATAAAAAGCGACTGAAGTTTGTGTCACGATGCGCTCTGATTGGCCGGATGCTGCCCGTTGTGATGTCCGTCTGACTGGCCAATCACTCCTTCTAAGGCAGGGTTGCCAAGTGTGTGGTTTTTACACAGATATGGGTTATGTGTAATTGCTTGCTGTGGGTTGTTGTTTTATTAATATTATTATTATTATTATTATTATGCAAGCTTAAGATTTTATGCATTAGATTAGCATTTATAGTGCCCAGCATAAACGAGTACACCCCTCACAGATCTTTCTTGTAATAAAGAGGAGGAACTATGACGTCAATTTATTTGCAAAACTACAGAAGTCCTAATGCTGTGTTCACACCAGATGCGGCAAGCGTGGCAAAATCGCGCTATTCGTGCGTAAATAGACGCGTGAACATTTAAGTTTACTCGCTTCAATTGCGCGTACAAATCCGCTTCATTCGCGTGTCAAATTGACTTGAGAACAGACGTGGATTCGCGTGATGGGCAGGGCTTCTGTATATGGTTTGGGGACTGTAGCTTTATTGCTAAATGGCTAACAGGGGTTTTATAGAGAGAATAACTGTGTTTATGTGCTTTATGAAGGCTGATAAACAGCGTTGATTCGTTTGGAGCCGTATCTGAGTCCACTAGATTATTTCAGAGGTAACCCAGCTCTGTGAGCTCATAAACTCCTCCAGAAACTGAATCTGGATGATGGAAGCTTTCAGCGGTGCTTCTGACTGAGCCGAGCCCAGTTTGATGAACTGTTGTCGTTGTCAGCAGGAGGATTTTCCCCGAGACACCAACAACAGGCGCTACGTCATATTCACACCCCCACAAGAACAAGCTCCTGATTGGTTAACGCGGCGCGAATGTCTGCTGAAGTTCAAACATGCAAAACGCTCAATTCGCGCTGCGCCAATCCGGCCACGCCTTTCACGCAATTCGCTTGTATCGCGCCGCAGGATACCTATTCGCACCTTTGCATTGACTTAACATGTAAATCACTCGCGCATGGCACGTCTGGTGTGAACGCAGCATAAGAGGCCATGCATTAAAATATTTTTTCTCTCTTGTTATGTCGTGATCACGACTTAATGATCTCGTGATCTCGACATAACAAAAAGTTCTGCTTATTCTGACTTCCGTAAGCAAACGCCTACGAAACATCATGGAGGAACACGACAAAATAATCATATTGTTATTTTTGGAACGAATATTGCGATTGCGATATTATTTGCGATTTTGGCAGCTGTTTTTGCTTTTTCAAACGCACTACACACACATTCTAAATGTATTCAGTGCACAAGAAGTGCATAACAAAACATTTCACAGTGAAATAACAGTATCAAGTTTAATAAATAAAACTGTAGTAAAACTGTCTTTAAACAGACGACATAAAATAACTGAAGATGAACTAACCTCAGCTCTAGTTAAACACATACCGTACACAGTAGCACTCACTGCTGGATCAACAAAACTGTAATAAAGTGTGTTAAAAACAAACAACATAAAGAAATAATGATGAACTAACCTCAATTCCAGTCAGAACAATAAATAAAAACTAATGTAAATCAAACCACCTATTCGCTTCTCCCGCTTAACTTCGTCGTGCGCAGAGTGAGCTCTGATTGGTTAATTTCTTTCTCCCGCTCAGCTTAGCTGTAATTGCCCGCTGTGCTGCATCAGCTCGGACTTAACATATTAAAATAATGCACATAAGAGCGTGAACAAAAATCTAAATAAATTAATAGATAAAATTGTAGCCTTACGCCATTTAGAAATTGCATGTGCTTAAATCACGATTTTTAATTTTTTAATTTTTCTTTTTTTTTTTTGCGATTGCGATGAATTACACAGCCCTAGTGTGGATTATAAAATAATAAACCAAGAGATTAAACCTTTGTCATAGACCATATTTCTAAAAATAAGCTTGAAAAGTGGTCTGTAGCAGGCTTGTGCTGAAGGCACTGTAGTCCGTTTATAGCCTAATGTTAGCTTTTTTGTTCTTGCGTTTGCATTCTTGACCCAAAAGTGCTAAAAGTTGTATTTTCATGAGGATTATCCGGCGCAATAAACAGTGTTTGAACACAGAGCTTATTATTTGCAAACTTCGAAAAGCCTCTGGGAAAATCCTACAGGGATTCTATCCTATCGAGCGTAACGCCTCCACTAGCACACGCTTTGCCTCTCCTGTGTAAATACTGTCAGTCAGTGTACCTGTAAATGACCTTTGTCAAATGCTAGCTATATATATATATTTTTAAATAATTCTCTGGAACATAATTAAATTAGACTGTGAGCTCTTCTGTGTTTGTATCATGTCCTTTGGAAGCCCAAATACAGAAACAGAAGAAGATCTGTGGAAATAGCAGCGTTTGTACGCCATTTAAGCTTTCTCTGCTATAACATCACAGTGCCTCTGGCCACGCCCCTTTGCTGCATGGGGTGTGTGCACGTAACCTGAAGGGTTTATGACATCATTAACCCGGATGCATTTTTTGTAGTCCCCAAACTTCATTCGCTGTCGGCTTTGCTAAGCTAACTCTGTAAAAGCCAATGTCTCCCTTTGCATTAAACTTTGAGCGTCTTCCATTCAGAGATGTTGTTTATGTTCACACAGCTACATTACACACCAACTAATGTTTAAAATATGATAGCGTAGGGGACCACCCCTTTAACGCTTCTAAACGGTTGACTCTGATTATAACTCATTGCACCACTGTGTTTGGGCAAGCTTAACAACATATTTATTCGCTTAAGAAAGTCACTATCCAACATCCACTAATAAAAGTCACCATCCAACACCATTATACAGTGTAGAAGAGCCAGGATGACATTATAAACTGTGTTCGTCTGAGTTACTGACGGAGTAATTGTCAGTTTAGGGTGAACTATGACTTTATGGTGCGATTTGTTTCTAATATACAGTTATTTTCAAAGAAGAAACCATATACAACGCCTACAGTGATGTAAAATATGTATTTCACCAATAATCAGTGGCATATTTTGAGTTGTCACGGTGGCGCAGTGGGTAGCACGATCACCTCACAGCAAGAAGGTCACTGGTTCGAGCCTCGGCTGGGTCAGTTTGCACTTCAGTGTGGAGTTTGCATGTTCTCCCCGTGTTGGTGTGGGTTTCCTCCGTGTGCTCCGGTTTCCCCCACAGTCCAAACACATGCGCTATAGGGGAATTGAATAAGCTAAATTGTCCGTAGTGTATGTGTGTGAATAAGAGTGTATGGATGTTTCCCAGAGATGGGTTGCAGCTGGAAGGGCATCCGCTGCGTAAAACATAGTCTGGATAAGTTGGCGGTTCATTCCGCTGTGGCGACTGCTGATTAATAAAGAGACTAAGCTCACAAGAAATTGAATGAATGATATTATAGGGCTAGTTTGACTGACCATCAGATTAGTTTTGTTGTGAAAACCTGGCAACCCTGTTCTGCGGACACTTTCCTGCGGCCAGAGACGACTTTCAGAGCCTATAAATAGACGCGCATTGACCTCCTCTCTAAAAGCAGCCGTCAGTACGTCATTAGGTGACACTGAGATGTCGTGTGTGTTAATTTTAGGGTTGGAGTGTGTTAAACATGCATTTGTCTCTGTCTTAATTAGAAGTGTTCACAGGCCTCAAAGGTTTTGTTCTGGAAACGACACTCACAGGGGACCAGAGCTTCAGTCGGCGCTTAATTAGACACTCTTCATTCCCTGATGAGGAAACACACACTCACACATATATGCACACTATTTAAATATTTCATCAGGACAGTGCGCTCTGACTCTGCTTAGACTAAAGTCTCGTCACTGAACAGAAATAATGTCCAGTGTATAATATAAAGTCCTGCTGCAGTGGAGACAGAATGAATATTGTGTGTGACTCCCATGAGCTTAGAGGACTGCATCCACACATCTCTGCAATGACTCCAATAACGCATTAATAAAGTCATCTGGAATGGCAGAGAAAGCGTTCCTGCAGGACTCCCAGAGTTCATAAAGAGTCTTTGGGTTCATCTTCAACGCCTCCTCCTCCATCTTACCCCAGACATGCTCAATAATGTTTATGTCTGGTGACTGGGCTGGTCAATCCTGGAGCAGCTTGACCTTCTCTGCTTTCAGGAGCTTTGATGTGGAGGCTGAAGTATGAGAAGGAGCGCTATCCTGCTGGAGAATCTGCCCTCTGCTGTGGTTTGTAATGTAATGGGCAGCACAAATGTCTTGATACCTCAGGCTGTTGATGTTGCAGACACTCTGCAGATCTCTCGCACGCCCCCATACTGAATGTAACCCCAAACCATGATGTTTCCTTCACCAAACTTGACTGATTTGTGTGTGAATCTTGGCTCCATGTGGGTTGCAGTAGGTCTTCTGCAGTATTGGTGATGATTGAGATGCAGATTAACAGATGATTCAGCAGAGAAATCCACCTTCTGCCACTTTTACATGTGATCAACTAGAAGTCAAGTTATTATTTGTTGCTCTTACAATTGAGATCGACGACAAGACTTCTGCCAGGTAGTGTATTTGAGAAAATGCTTTTTTATATATATAAAATATAAATGTATGGTACAAATTATGTGTACATTTAAATATTTATGTAACAAAATATTTTATTTAACACAAACAAAATTAAGAGTTTCTCCAGAAGAAATAAATATTATAGGAAATAATGTGAAAATGTTTTGTCGCTCTGTTAAATATCATTTAAGAAATCAACAGAAATCTGTCCAAGGCACTCGAAAAAAGTGAAAATGTTAAAAAGCCTTTATTCACATGGCTATTTCTTTAAAAGCCTATATTAATTCTGTTTTTATACTTTGTGAAGGATTCATTTTTAAATTAAGTATCGCAAACCAGTTGTATTTAAGAGTAGTTGGTGGTTTTTAAGATCATTCATAATGAGTTAGTAAATGATTAATAAACTATTCAAATCAACATTTATAATTCTTTTTATTCATGCATATACCTATAGTAAATTTGTATGTTAATAAATGCTTTATTAACTCAACTTCATCCAGTTTTGTGAACTGATCTAAAGTGAGGACTATTCATGCTTTATTAAACCTCTTATAAATGACTATTAAAGGCTCAGTTTCATTCAGGAAAAAAGAATATAGACGACTTTATTCATTTCTATACAGTTGAAGTCAGAATTAGGATAATTGGGCAAGTTATTGTATAACGATGGTTTGTTCTGTCGACTATTGAAAAAATTAGCTTAAAGGGGATAATAATTTTGACCTTAAAATGGTTTTAAATTTTTTTTTTTAAACTGCTTTTATTCTAGCCGAAATTAAACAAATAAGACTTTCTCCAGAAGAAAAAATATTCACAGTTCAACACAATTTGGTAAATATAAAAAAACAACCCAAAAAAAAAAAAACAGGGGAGGGGGCAAGGGTGGGGCTAATAATTCTGACTTCAACTGTACACAAATGAAACTATCTGTAGCACTTTATTTCGATGGTCTATTTGAGTATTAGTAGACTGTCTACTTAATATCTTCTGATACAGACATTCAACAGACATTTAACTGACTATAAGAAACTTTGTAGGTACATGTCAACTTGCACTAACCCCAACCCCAATCTAACAGTCCATTTATAATCTAATGAGAATTAGTTGCATTGTATCACTTTATCAAATGAAAAATAAATCTTTGCAGCCTTATCTAAAATAAAATTACTGTACAGTTTAAACATCGCTGAATAACTTTAAAATGTTGTAACATAATATACTGTTAAATTATATTGTTGTTGTTTTTTATCCAGTTTTATGCTGTATTTTGACACTCCTGTTATTCAGCAATGTTTAAACTTTACAGTCATTTTAATATTTAGATAGGATTGCAAAGGTTGTTGTTCATTTATTATTATTCCTTTCAATTCAATTCATCTTTATTTGTATAGCGCTTTTACAATGTAGATTGTGTCAAAGCAGCTTCACATGCATTATAAAAAATTGAAACAGTGTCAGTCCAGTTTTCAGTGTTGAAGTTCAGTTTAGTTCATTTCAGCGTGGTTTAATAGTCACTGCTGAGAGTCCAAACACTGAATAGTAATCCATCGATGCGCAGCCCTACAGGTCCCGAACCATGCAAGCCAGAGGCGACAGCGGCGAGGAAAAAACTTCACCAATTGGCGAAAGTGAAGAATTAAAAAAAACCTCGAGAGAAACCAGGCTCAGTTGGGCACGACCATTTCTCCTATGGCCAGACGTCTTGTGCAGAGCTGCAGTCTATGGCACCGGGGTTGGAGAACGCTGGACATCCATCATGGAGAGACCACAGGCGGGTCACCGGTTGGTCAACAGGCTGGCCCTTTGGGAACAATGCGAGGACTCGTCTGTCACAGGGATCGTCTTACAGGAAACTGTCTCATGCTCTCCATTCCTCCATAACCACCACAGCAGCTGCTCAGGATACGGCATGGTCCAGGATTATGGAAACCTTGGGAATAATAAAAAACAGACTAACATGAGTGCAGATGCCATTCAAATTATAATGCGTTTTGGGAAGTGTTCCCGGCTCCGGTTGCCCTAAATAATGCAGACTAACAATCCTTTAGAGGATTTGGATTCCAAAGCATTTGTGTTTTATGTGTATGCTAATGTAAAGAGATGTGTCTTTAATCTAGTTCTAAACTGACAGAGTGTGTCTGCTTCCCGAACTGTGCTAGGAAGGCTGTTCCAGAGTTTAGGTGCCAGATAAGAGAAAGATCTACCACCTACAGTTGATTTTGATATTTTGGGAATAATTAATTGTCCAGAATTAATTGAGCGTAGCGGACGTGATGGGCTATAATAAATCAGGAGCTCCTGCAAATACTGGGGAGCCAAGCCGTTCAGGGCTTTGTAGGTAGTCAGTAAGATTTTAAAATTTATACGATATTTAATAGGGAGCCAATGCAATGCTGAAAGAACTGGAGTAATATGATCATATTTCTTTGTTCTAGAAAGCACTCTAGCAGCTGCATTTTGAACTAGCTGAAGTTTGTTTATCAGGCCAACAGGGCAGCCGCCTAGTAATGCATTACAGTAATCCAATCGAGACGTCATGAAAGCATGAATGAGCTTTTCCGCATCAGACATTGATAGCATGTGTCGAAGTTTGGCAATATTTTTAAGATGAAAAAAAGCAGTTTTACAGATGCTTGAAATCTGGCCTTCAAATGACAGGCTGCTATCAAAAATCACCCCCAAATTTTTGACTGAAGATGAGGACTGAACTAAGAAACCATCAAGGGTTAGACAGTGTTCTAAGTTTTTGCGTGTGAGATTTTTGGGACCAATAAGCAAGACCTCAGTTTTATCTGAATTCAGTAATAAGAAGTTATTAGTCATCCAATTTTTAATATCAGCTATACAATCTGTTAATTTAGTAAATTCAAACAAATTACCAGGTTGAGAGGAGATATAAAGTTGTGTATCATCAGCATAACAGTGGAAGCTAACTCCATGTTTTCTAATGATATCACCTAGCGGTAGCATATATAGTGTGAAAAGTAAGGGACCAAGAACTGAGCCTTGTGGTACCCCACAGTGTACTTTTGATCTGTATGATGTCTCTTCATTAACTGATACAAATTGATAACGTTCAGATAGATAAGACCTGAACCAGGCCAATGCAGTTCCTGTAATACCAACATAATTTTCAAGCCTATCAAGGAGAATATTATGATCAACTGTATCAAATGCAGCACTGAGGTCCAATAGCACTAAGAGAGAAATGCAACCACGGTCGGACGACAGAAGGAGGTCATTTGTGACTCTTAGGAGTGCGGTTTCCTTTTATAAGGGGTTTATAAAGCATTAATAGTCCTCACTTTAGGTCACAAAACTGGATGAAGTTGAGTTAATAAAGCATTTATTAACATACAGAGTAACCATTACTATACGCCTGATTAATACAATATATAAATGTTGATTTTAATAGTTAATAGATATTAATCGTTTACTAACTCATTCTGAATGATCTTAAAAACCACCAACTACTCTTAAATAACTGGTTTGTAAATAATGTGATACTTAATTTAGTCATGAAAAATTAATCAGAAACAAATTATGAAAGTACAATTATTAAAATTATAATTATTACAATTATTATAAATGTACTGAGAAGTCAAGAATAGAGCATTTGTAGCTGAAGTTAACGTCTATTAATGCAGAGTTAATGATTAACAAATAATGACTTCACTATTTGCTAATGCTTAATAGATGATTCATAGTGTGTAGTTATTATAAAGTGTTACCAATAATTCAAATAAATCAATCTTCAGCTGTATTTACTCGACATATAACTAATAAAGAGATGCTTCTATCACCGTTCTGATGCTAGTAGCCTCTGATTGTTTGACTGATTTATTTTTATCTCCGTGTGCTTTCTCTGATAACTTTCTGGAGCAGTTTTCCGAGTCTTATCTCTCTGACCGTTATTCCCGGAGCAGGGCCTTGTATGGAGTGCTCCGAGAGTCCAGCTGTCCCATAATGCACTGCTGCGGCTCTCTATATGAGGGATGCTTCAGTGGTGAGCGGTCAGTCAGTGTTTCCATGGCGTCGTTCCAGCACTCGTCGTCCCGCGTCAGCACCAGCACTGTCAGGTCTTTCAGTGGAGCCGAACGTCCGAGAATACACAACCTGGAGATGGACATCAGCGCCATCAGCAGCAGCAGCGGACAGGACCAGACCTGGGCGGACACGTTCACTGATTGCCAAGGTCAGTTTTATGCTATCGCTTCATATGGCAAAACAATGCGTGCAAACAATCCAAAGGCAGCTTTCACTTAGAGCAGCGGTGCCCAGACTTTTCCTTATGAAGGGCCTCAAACCAAACTTGACTGAGGCTTGTGGGCTGGAGGTAAATATAGGTGGGGTCATTTAGCATGAGTCATTTCCTGATTTATTTATTCATTCATTCATTTTCCTTCAGCTTAGTCACTTTATTCATCAGGGGTCACCACTGCAGAATGAACCGTCAACTTATCCAGCACGTTTTACACAGCGCATGCTCTTCCAGCTGTAACCCAGTACTGGGAAACATCCATACACACTCCTCCACACTTAGTCATTCATTTTCTTTTCGGCTTAGTCCCTTTATTAATCTGGGGTTGCCACAGCGGAATGAACCGTCAATTAATCCAGAATTTGTTTTATGCAGCGAATGCCCTTCCAGCCGCAACCCATCTCTGGGAAACATCCATACATTCTAATTCACACACATACGCTACAGACAATTTACCCAATTCACAATTTAGCCTACCCAATTCCCCTATAGCACATGTGTTTGGACTGTGGGGGAAACCGGAGCACCCGGAGGAAACCCACGCAAACACAGGGAGAACATGCGAACTCTGCACAGAAATGCCAACTGACCCAGCCGGGACTCAAACCAGCGACCGTCTTCCTGTGAGGTGACAGTGCTAACAACTGAGCCACTGTGTCGCCCGCTAATTTATTTAATAATGTTTAGAAATGACTAAAGTATTGCTTTATTTTAACTAATACAGTATTTTATTATGTTTTACAATGATCTTATTACAGTAAAAATAAAACAATCTAATATATAACAGAATTACACTAGTTTCTGCCTTGATTTGCTTGCCCCTGTCATCTGTATAGTCCTCTATCCGTCGAGTGACAGCATTTACATTTAAAAAAAAATCAGTTTCATTTAATTTAAACATTTAATTTCAGTTTGCTTTTTTTTGTAGCTCAGCAATAAACAAAAAAGGTTATGTCAAATTAGAAATGACAATCTCTGTGTTACAGGCATTCGCCCCAACTCTCTCCATCATACTCACTTTTCTCTCAAATGGGATGGTGGGCCAAATCAAAGGTTACAATGGGGCAATTTTGGACCCTACTTTAGGCATCTCTGACTTAGGCCCCGTTAACACTAGTGAATTTTAGTTTTAAAACGGCGTTTTAGCATTAAAACGATCCGCGTTCACACTAGTGTTTCACCCAGCGTTTCTGAACAGATCTCCGTCCACACTACTCCACCAGAAACGTATATCACGTGACCATTCGCGCACTCTGGGCATGCGCGTTCAAGTATAAACAGGAAGCACGTGTCTCGCTCGGCATTCGGTTATTGTTAGTCAACAAACGCTGGTTGAACGATGAACGTGATGGTAAAGAAAGCAAGAGAGGTCTTTTTGTGGACAGACGACGAGGTCGAGTTGTTACTTAAAGTAACAAATGAATATAAAACATCCATGGCTATCGAAAATACAGTGTTTACAGTGAAGACTGGTCTGCTGTCTTCCGGTGTCGTTATAGTCATGTGCGCTTGACGAATAAGGGAAGCATACGCAATGACCCAAAGCCCCAATCACGTAGCGGATCTCAGCAGCCACGCCTCAATTTTCAGATGTCTCCGTTTCCCCCATCCACACTGAGACGCAGCAGCAGCGTTTTATAATGAAAACAGCCTCTCCAGCGTTTACAAAACGCTCCGTTTTCGGGACTCGAAAACTCCGGCGTAGTGTGGATGGATGGCGTAACCATAGCAAAACTTATGCGTTTTAAAACTAAAACACATTAGTGTAAACGGGGCCCTAGAGGGTCAGGACAACCTGGTGTACTTCATTTGAGTTATTAACCGATGTGTGTGTGTGTGTGTGTGTGTGTGTGTACATGTTTGTGTGTGTGTTAAGCATTAGTTCAGCTCTAATTGTGGGGGAAACTGGATCATTTTGAACTTTTGTCTGCTAATTTCATTTTCTGGGTTTAAAACCATTTCAACACAGGCTCATTCTGAAAACGTAGTCCTGCGTATGTTTCTGGAGACTGCACAATATGTAGCCAGAGGTACGCATGGCTGTGTTTTATTTTTTTTAACGAACGCTACGGGGCGGTATGACGCCGTTCCTTTTCTAGCTTACTAGCTGTGCGCTTACCTCTGTGTGGGTGACTTTCCCGATGCAACCAGTTTGTCCCGTTAGATCGCCATGTTCGTCGGCGGACTTGAGTTGCAGAGAGGAGTTGACCACGACGACGGGGTTCGAGTCTGGTGAAGAGCGGTTCCAGAAAGCATGAAAGACAAAAACAGAATCCAAAAAATAAAATAAACCAGTAAATAACAGGGTGAGAATCAGGTAAAGTCTGAAAACGTGGTAAAAACGAGACGAGGGTTTTTCTTTTTTTCTGGATTGCTTTTTTGGAAGTTGTTGGTTGGGTTTAGGGAAGTGTGTGGGTGGGTCAGTCGATAAAATTGGTTGGGTTTAGGGAAGGAGGAGGGTGGGTCAGTCAATTGGTCAGTCAGTCAAACAGTCAGTCGACAGCGGCCTCTGGAGGGTTTAAGTGAGAACAGCGGGCACGAACGGCACTCGTAAGAGACATTTGAGATCTCAAAAAGCGTATGCAGCGCCCTCTCATGGATTCGCGAAAACAAAAAGTGCAAAAAGGCGTACCTCCCGGGACATATTTCACATCCTCCAGAAACGTACATAGGACTACGTTTTCAGAATG
This sequence comes from Danio albolineatus, assembly GCA_903798035.1. Taxonomy (NCBI): domain Eukaryota; kingdom Metazoa; phylum Chordata; class Actinopteri; order Cypriniformes; family Danionidae; genus Danio; species Danio albolineatus. The sequence continues at coordinate 1,241,319 of CAIGQQ010004837.1, forward strand.
AGCTGAATAATTTTTAGGACGGATCAAAAACGTAGCGCGAATCTGCTAATGGGGTAATGACGCGTTGGTTTCTCATTATTATTCATAGCGGAGTTTTCTTATCCTATGAGAAGACGCTGCTTCTTAATTATTCATGAGAGCATGTGCTTTCTGATGATAGACCTGCCAAGCTGTGAGACCAGTAGTTAGGTGGTTGTGAAGGGCCGTATGTATTTGTTTCCGTGATCCACAGGGTTTGTTGTATGTTTCCCCCATGATGCTGTCAGGGCTGATACAGCAAAGCTGTTTGTGCGCAGCAAGCATTTTTGTCAGGAGAGCTGTACGAGAATTGGAGAATGGCAGACTTTGTCTTTAATCAGTTGAGTTTGTTACCACTCAGACACATCGCCTATATCTGTGCTGCTGTGTTCACACATGTTTAATCCTCCAGATTACCAGCAGGGCTAATGGTTGGAATAGGAAGGTAAAGAGACCTGCTGCACTGCTGTCCACTGTGTCTGCGTTCAGAGCCGGGGATTGAGGAGGAGAGAAGTCCTCCTCATCTATAGTGTTTATATAAATATCATTATCTTTATGATGATTTATAAATTGTGGTTATGTGTGTATATTATATGAAAATGGGAATAACCTATCATATATGCAGCAGTACATTAAATTACTGTTTATTTCTCTGCATTTTAACTTTGTAAACTGTAAAATCATGGCTCTCCTCACGGTTTGTGTCTCATTTGTTTTGTCTGATATTGTGATATTCAGGTGTACAATTGCGCTCCCTGCGCAGTGCACTTCGAAAACATTATTGTCATTTTGAACACAGCCGTGGCTCATGACGCAAGCTATAGGTGACTATTATTTAAAAGCGGAATTTATGTTACGTCTCCAAAGCTTGTGAAAGAAAAAAACAAGCATACATTAATGCTTTTAATTTACAGTAGGTTTTTTATTGTGTCTGTGCTTTATGTATATGACGTGGGTCTGTTGGTTACAACATTTCTGCAGTGGCTTGAATGTGTCAAATTGTAAAAGTAGACTTTTCAAAACTTAAAAAATAAATAAACAATATCCTATTTAATAATAATAATAATAGTAGTAGTAGTAATAATCATCATCATTATTAATATGATTAATATTATTATTAAAGTAGGATTTTTTTCATTTCCTAATGAATAATAACTATTAAATTTCATTTCTTAATAAATAGCCTCATTATTTATTTATTTATGATTTTTATATGACATTAGAATACGTGTTAGCTTTTGTAAGTGGTTTTATGTTTCAGAACACAATATGTAATGTTCTCAATAATATTTGTAAAGGACACACAGGCTCTGTAAGTGTTTTTTACATTTATTTTTTTATTAATCTGGAAAATGAGTGCATGTTTTTACTAAAACTAATATTGGATTGTTTTTAAATGCGTGTAAACAATATAATTTGCACAAAGAAATTATAGGGTTTTTCTCTAAAGAAGTAGTTACTCCACTAGATTAGAGCGTCATCATGGGCGTTTTATGTTATAACCAACATGGTTCAAACGACGTATCTGCTACAGAGAAACTAAAGGTTTTGGGAAACACTCGTCAGTATATCGTTGTTCTCCCAAACGATGCATCCTACTATGATAGTTCAGTCGCCAGTTACATCATTGTTTGGGAAACGCACCCCAGATCAGTACTATGCATCCCGGCCAGCAGCAGCAGCAGTGAAAGGGTGTTCAGTGCTGCTGGACGAACCATCAGCGAGAGCAGGACCGCTAAATACATCTACAGTGGATTCAATAATGTTCCTCCACAAAAACACATAGCCTAATCTGGGTGAATAAAGGATTTTCTAATTACAACTAATAATAATTTAATCATAAATGCATAATGTAGTCAGAGTATATCGGCTAATGTTGGCATTATTCTTTAATTATTCAGCTTCACCATCGCCTTAAAGGGTCACGAAACACCAAAACACATGTTTTGAGCTGTTGACAGTCATATATGTGTCCCACGCTGCTATAAACACTATGAGGACACATGTATTTCACTAAAGAGTGTAAATTGGTTGTTTTTGCGTTATTTCGAGCAAATTCGTTCTTCCAGTTTAAAACGAATTTTTGAAGCTGCATCACGCCGATAAGATCCATTGGTGTATTCCAGTGTGGAGAGTGGACGTCTGTACCTGTGAGTGCATCCTGACGTCTCTGAGCGTGCGGCATTGATTCATGAGATAGACTTGGTTCAAATCAATCAGCGCGCTCTATTGTGTATGCGGTGCAACTCATTAATATGCACGAGAGCTTGGAAGACTGTTTTTACCTGTTACAATGTTCATACGGCAGAGAGACGCCACGTTGTGCTTCCAAAACAAGTGGAAGAAAAATAATTGTTTGGAGACACGGGTCGCCAGTGTTGTGTTTATGTGCTGCAACGAAGGTTTTGTTAACATTTCCGCTATGAAAGCGCAGCTGGACTCACGGGCGTGCACAGCAGAAATGCGTCTGTAAGGAAATCCAGTTCATGTGGATTGTCCTGGTCTACAGATTTGGTAAGTGATCAGTGCTCTTTGTTTGTTTATTCAGATGGCGAAGTTAGTTCTTAGTTAGTTAGTAGTTCGTAACTCTTTCAGTGTTTAAAGACAGACATTTGTCAAAATGATTAACTGTTACTGAGTTTACAGTACAATAACATCACTACAGTATTATAGACTGAAAGATCCACTGTAAATTCTGCTCTCCGAGTGTAAACATGTAAACACTGCAGTCAAACATTTACTTTCGTGTAGAATTTTTGCCGCATTTTGTGACAGGATAGTCTGCGGAGGGTTTTTTATTTCTCCCTTACACCATGCGGTATCAAACACTCCATTAAAACAACACTCTTAGCAGTTTCTCACATCTCCGTTTGTCAAGGGTGACATGCAGGAAATGTTCCTGAATGAAAGTATAAGTGCCAAACTGCAGTTAAAATCGACAAATTAATAATTTGGCTAATAATTAGATGACTGATGTCAATGTAAACAGTCACTGTCTTTCTCCCCTGCGTCTGTGTTTTTGTGTTGCTTGTTTGAACATCAGCGCGTGCCCAAATTGAAACTCCCATTTTTATACAAAACCTTCCCTCATTCCCTCCCCCGACACTCCCACCTAAACAGAGCTGGACACACCCACTTTCCTGAGCTTTTCCGGAGTGTAGGTGTGAAAACACCCTGCTGTGCCAGAGGGGTTTCGTGGCCCTTTAAGGCCGGATTGTGAAGAGAAGTGACGAAACAAATCCCGCAGAGCCTTTACCTTAATTTCGTTATTGCCAAATATCCGTCATAATTCAGAATTATTTTAATTTAATTTAAGAAAGAGTTATGTTTATTGGTGTGTTGGCCAGTTTAAGGGCTGAGTGTGTGTACCGAGGCCTGTTTAGAGTGCTGAGATGTTACGATGTTACAGAGGATTATTTCTTTGTTCCAGCTTCTAAGTGGCCGATGCGGTAGTTATGAATAAATTAGGATTAAACACATATAAACGACTCGTTCTTGAATAAAGGCAGAAGAGCTGTGTGCATGAGCACATCTGAATAACGTCAGGCTGTAAACGGGTTCGGGCTTTTATAAGCTGGCAATCAAAATGTACTTGTTGGGCTCCTAACTTTTATGGCCAGATTACAGCTCTAGACACAGACCCGCATTGATGACCTCAGTGTGCCATTCTGATCAAGAATCTATTAATAGCTTTCCAGGGTGATCGAGAATCCTTTGGAGGTCACCATGGAGACCAGAAGTACATCCCAGAAAGAAACCAGGTAGACTGGAGCCTCGGGGACCACATAAAGAGTAAGTGAGGAGCACTTGAGCAGTATTTATTGATGTAGACTTCATGTCATATTACTTTGCAACGGAAGAAAGCTATTCAATATTAAATCCCTTCTGATTATGAAATAACTTCTCCTGATTATTTTCTGTGCTCCAGCTGGCTCGGAAGTGGGCGTGGTCAGAGCGGTGGGGGAGAACTACTTCCTGTCGGCGGACGTTAGCGGATTTGAGCCTCATGAAGTGGTTGTGTTGGCGTATAATCAGTGTGTGGTTATTCACGCAGAGAAGGTGTGTATGAGCTCATGGGATATTTATGTAGAGCAGCATATAAGGGCTATTTTTGGGTCATGCAGTATGTTCAGGGTACAGTATATTACATGAATAATTGACTGAATGTGCAGCGACAGGATACTTACAGTTCTCCTGTGAAATTTATATTATTTTACAAATATTTCCTGAGTGATGTTTAACAGAACAGTGTTTTATATTAGATTTTTCTTCTCGACAAAGACGTATTTCTTTTAGTTGGACTGGAATACTATATAATATATAAGGAATTGTAGCACGTTCGCCTCACAGCAGAAAGGTTACTGGTTCGAGCCCGGCGGGGTCAGTTGGCATTTCTGTGTGGAGTTTGCATGTTCTCCTCGTGTTGGTGTGGGTTTCCTCCGGGTGCTCCGGTTTCCCCCACAGTCCAAACACATAAAGAGTAAGGTGAATTGGGTGAGCTAAAGTGTCCGTTGTGGATGAGTGTGAATGAGTGTGTACGGATGTTTCCCAGAGATGGGTTGCAGCTGGAAGGGCATTCGCTGCGTAAAACATATGCTGGATAAATTGGCGGTTCATTCCACTGTGGCGACCCCAGATTAATAAAGGGACTAAGCCAAAAAGAAAATGAATGAATTAATGTTAACAGTATTTCATATAATATTTTTTCTTCTGGAAAAAGGTCTTAGTTTTTATCCTAGCTGAAATAAATCAGATGTTTAATTTATTTGAACCATTTTAAGGTCAATGGTCAGGGCTTGACATTAACTTTTTTGATCAGCAGCCACTGTGGCTAGTAGTTTTTCACTGTTACTAGCCACTCGCCATTTTCACTAGCCACAATTTTGTTGTTGGGAGAATATATTGTATATGCATAAATTTGACTTTGGCATGCTAAAATTACATTATTTAGATTTTGTGTGTTTTCCACTGGCCTCCTCGTTCATCTCGCTTTTTTTGTGTATGAGCTTACTCAATGAGGAGGAGCAAATGGGTTGTGCTTTCAGAAAAAAGTGTGGCATTGCAATTAGTTTTCTTTCACAGGACTTTTCAGGGCTCAAAACAATAAGGATTTACTTTTTTCCTCTTGCCACACCAAACCAAATATTTCCTTGCCTCAAATTTTAAATAATGTGTCAAAACAAGCAGAATACTGCTGTATACATGCACTTTATATTCAACAAAAAAATTGACATTTAAAATACATGTATTCTCATGCATCTAAAACTGCACAGTGTCTGTTCAGGCTCAAGATCCCATAAAAGATAAACTCTGATTTGTGTGTGTTGTTTCAGAGCGGATCAGATGTTGGTGTTTCCGGGAGGTTTACCCATAAGTCTGTGCTTCCTGCAGACATGGACCCGCTGTCTGTGAGCAGTTCACTGACCGCTGACCGGATGCTGATCATCAGTATCAGACGAATCCATCGACCTTTGACCTCCTGTGAAAATATACAAACCAGTGTGTGAATGCATGAATGATTGAAGTGTGTGAATGTTTGCTTTGTGTTTTGATTAAAGATCAGATTATTCATTCATTCATTTTCCTTCGGCTTCATCAGGGGTCGCCACAGCGGAATGAACCGCCAACTTATCCAGCATATGTTTTACATAGCGGATGACCTTCCAGCTGCAACCCAGTTCTGGGAAACACCCATACGCACTCATTCGCACACATACACTATGGACAATTTAGTTTCCACAATTATAGCACATGTGTTTGGACTGTGGGGAAACCGAAGCACCTGGAGGAAACCCACACCCTGTAACTTGGAAATTGGCAACAATTTTTATAATTATGCACATAATTCATTTACTTAATTTTAAGGCAATGGGTTAACTCCCCCTTTTATTTAAGTAAAGTCAACTAATAACTTTAAAAGCAATGGGTTTACTGACCTTTTTTAAGTAAAGCAAACTAACAGCGTTTTTACAGTGTATGTTTAATGTAATTTAAGTAAAAATGACTCATAAGCTTAATGTGATTCAGTCGTGTGTGTAAGGCATGCAAATTGTAAGAAAACCAGTAATTGATTTACATTGTTGTTGTTGTTTTTTTTAATCTTTTAGCTTTTAACACTGATGGAATAATGTATGTTTCTTTAAATTCTTTTATTATCAGACACCAAAATAACTACGGAAGTCCTAAGAGGCCATGCATTAAAATATTTTTGCTCTCTTGTTATGTTGTGATCACGATTTAATTATCTCGTGATCTCGACATAACAACTCGTTTTCTCGTGATCTCAACATAACAAAAAGTTGTTTTCTCATAATCACGACTTATTTTTTCGTGATCTCTACATAACAAAAGTTGTTTTCTCATGATCACAACTTAATTTTTTTTATTTATTTATGTATTTATTATTGTTATTATTATTATTATTATTATTATTAATAATAATAATAATAATATCTGGCCTGATCTGATCCTGCTTTTGCTTTAATCCTTTCCGCAAGTTATTTACAATTACTTTAAAATTGCGCCATATAGAGTTGCTTTAAAATGGTAACAGTTGAGGGAATATTATTGTAAATAATGGTATATAATCATATACATGAATATAATCATAAATGTACATTAATCACGGGCGTTTGCGCTCAAAATATTATGGCTGTTCTGAACGCCTTTAACATGTTACATGAATGCGTGTCTACAGCTAGGCTATTCTCTCCCTGGCCAGACATTAATAATAATAATAATAATAATAATAAAAATAATAATAATAATAATAATAATAATAATAATAAATAAACAAACAAAATAAGTCGTGATCTCTACATAACTTTTGTTATGTCGAGATCACGAGATCATTAAATCGTGATCACGACATAACAAGAGAGCAAAAATATTTTAATGCATGGCCTCTTAGGACTTCCGTAAATAACACTTCATCTCTTTGACTTTTTTTATGGTTCTGTAACCCAACTGTTGTGTTAAAAAACATTAAATACTCAACATTGGTTTTTAACAACCCAGCATTTTTAGTGTATCTACAGGTGAAGTTATTAAAATCCAGTGTTTGCTTTGAAATGTCAGTTTTCTTTACATTTCTGTAGAGATTTTAATGTAAACGTGGAAATATGTTTACTTTACAAGCAACATTACAAACCCAATGTTTGATCATTATCTTTTTTTCCAATTAATTTTGGTAAGACTTTATTTTGATGGTCCCTATTGCACATTTTGTTGACTAAAAGTTGCACTGCAACTACATGCCAATTACTTCTCTTTAGAGTATTAGTAGACTGTCTGTTTAATATCTGCTGATACTGCTGACTATAAGAAACTTTGTAAGTACATGTTAATTTACACTTACCACAACCCGAACCCCAACCTAACAGTCTACTTATAATCTATTATAACTAGTTGGCATGTAGATGTAGTGTCACTTAAATTCAACAAAACATATTAAAGGGACCATCGAAATACAGTGATACCGTAAATTTAAATTGTTGAGTTTGTCCATATTAGTCAATACCCAGCATTTCAGACTGAGTATAAATAAGATTAGGTAATATTGTGAGATTATGTTTTTTGCTAAATATCTGTCATCAAATGTATTTTTCTGAGCCCAATGACAGACATTTGATCTTGTTTGAAACAAAAACTTTTTTTACTCTCCTGAAATTAGAGCTAAATATTGCATCATTTTGCTTCTCTAGTAAACTCAATGGTTAGATTTACAGAAAATGTTTATTTAGTGGACTTTTTCTTTTTTTATAATAAGCAAATTAAAACATTAAAATTATTCTGCATATCCTGAATCTCAAGTTTTTTTTTGTTTTTATTTCTTCCGTTATTTGATTTGATATTTATTCACTGGGATAAACCCCTTGAGATGTACCATCTCATTTTGAAAGGGGTCCCACAATTAATCACAATCACATAACAAAACACCAAAATTTCGGTATCTGTTAATATCTTTGTATTGTATAATTCATATAAAATCGAAATGCTCCAAATTACACCAATCAGTGTCAGATATAATACTTTAATATGGTTTTAGGATCATAAGATAAACTCTTACAAAACAGATTCATATTCTTTCCTCTATAAAACAAACCCTCTGGATATGATGGTTTTTCCTACTTACTGTTCTTTAAACAATAGCTCCAATAAAAAGTTCGCACAGTTTCAAGCACTTCTATTTAAGTATTTATTTCACAACCCTGATTTGTGAAAGAAACGCTAATAAAAACACTAATTATAACTGTAGAATCTTGAAATATCCCACAAGTAGAAAAAAACAATATTGTTAGTTTAAATTTAAAAATTTTAATAATTTTAAAAATAATTATAAAAAAATATTATTAATTATTAATTTTTCAAAATAAATTTAGATAAACAAGGCAAAATAATTATAATGATTACAACAGACTGGTAATGGTTTGGTTGGGTAATAAGCTATAATTCTGTACGGCATAAAGGCTTTGTTATGGTACTCATAGAAATAAAAACTTAATTAATATATTTACTTGAGATTTTAATTATGACAGCAACTTAAATTAAAAAAAATCTAAATAAAGAACCTTAGGAATAGCAATATATCTGTAAATATAGCTAATCATTGATTCATTCATTTTCTTTTCGGCTTAGTCCCTTTATCAATCTGGGGTCGCCACAGCGGAATGAACCGCCAACTTATCCAGCATTTTGTTTTACACAGCGGATGCCCATCCAGCCGCAACCCATCTCTGGGAAACATCCATACATTATCATTGACACTCATACACTATGGACAATTTTAACTTACCCAATCCCCCTATACCGCATGTCTTTGGATTGTAGGGGAAACCAGAGCACCTGGAGGAAACCCACACGAACACTGGCAGAACATGCAAACACACAGAAATGTGGATCATTGATCCTAATCATTGATTTCCCTCTGAATTAAGCATGTCTTGTTGCAAGCTACATTATGATTAAAACAACATTTAATATATAGACTAATTAGCTTAACAAATATCATCTTTTTTTATTATTATTATTATTATTACAGACATTATTAAAATGAAGATACAGGTATATGCAAAAGTACTGTGATCGTTTATCATTACTTACCTTGTAGCTAATATTGTTTGCAACAGGACCCCATTTCCTCAGACATGCAGTGTCTGACAGCAGAACCATAAATAAAATACACCAAAAAGGATAAAGGTAGAATAACAAAACAAAAACTGGAGTTTTACTCATCCAAATTATGAGGAACAGACGCAGATTTGCGGGATCTTCATCTTCAGCGACCGTTAACGGTAAACTCCGCTGCCCTTTTCAAATTCAAATTTTACCGCCTAAAAAAACTGTCAAGTTTTACGACAGTTCAAACACTTGTGGTTCGCGTCTGTTGTTTAATAATTGTTCATCTACAATTAATGGTAACACATGAAATAGAAATGTTTCACAAATAGATTAAACAGTTTAAACAACCTTCTAACAAAAATGTTGATGAAATAACACAAATCTAAATGAAATCAAAATAGCAAAAATATACATTCATACATTTCCCAGAGATGGGTTGCAGCTGGAAGGGCATCCGCTGCGTAAAACAAATGCTGGATAAGTTGGCGGTTCATTCCGCTGTGGCGACCCCAGATTATTAAAGGGACTAAGCCGACAAGAAAATTAATGAATGTATGAATAAATTTATACATTCACTGATTTGACAAATTGCTTAAATATCCAAGCATCAAGTCTGGGAAAATGTTAAAATATATTTTTTGTGCTCAGAAATTTGAGTACATAAACACTAAACCTGTTGTTAACTAAAACCTGTTTGCTTTGAAATGTCAGTTTATGTGTATATTCATTCATTCATTCATTTTCTTTTTGGCTTAGTCCCTTTAGTAATCAGGGGTCGCCACAGCGCAATGAACTGCCAACTATTCCTACATATGTTTTACGCAGCGGATACCCTTCCAGCCACAACCCTTTACTGGGAAACATCCATGGACACTCTTTCACACACACAGATACGGACAATTTAGCTTACCCAATTCACCTCCAAGTCATTGATGTTTCGAACCTTCAGCTCCCTCCACAGATTTTCTATGGGATTAAGTTCTGGAGACTGACTAGGCCACTCCATGACCTTAATATGCTTCTTCTTGAGCCAATCCTTTGTTGTCTTGGCCATGTGTTTTGGATCATTGTCATGCTGGAGTACCCAAACACGACCCATTTTCAATGCCCTGTCTGAGGGAAGGAGGTTCTCACCCAACATTTGACGGTACATGGCCCCATCATCCTCCCTTTGATGCGGTGCAATTGTCCTGTCCCCTTGGCAGAAAAACACCCCCAAAGCATATTGGCATAGCTTAATATTTGATGGTGGGGATGGTGTTTTTGGAGTCATAAGCAGCGTTCCTCCTTCTCCAAACACGGCGAGTTGAGTTGATGCCAAAGAGCTGGATTTTGGTCTGGCCAGGATGCCGGGGTTAAACCCCTACTCTTTTTCGAAGAACATCCTGGGATTTTTAATGACCACAGAGAGTCAGGACCTCGGTTTAACGTCTCATCCGAAAGACGGCGCTCACTGAGCAGTATAGACTCCCCTTCACTATACTGGGGCGTTAGGACCCACACAGATTGCAGGTTGAGCGCCCCCCTGCTGGTCTCACTAACACCACTTCTAACAGCAACCTAGCTTTCCCATGTAGTCTCCCATCCAGGTACTGACCGGGCGCAGCCCTGATTAGCTTCAGTGGGCGACCATGTGAGAGTTGCAGAGTAGCTGCCGGCTGCAATGTATGAAAATATGTTTGACTTTAGAATCAAAATTACAAAACTAATGCTCTTTTGGGTTATGGGTTATGTTAATAACCCATGTTATTTTTTTCCAAGTCAATATAAATTACATTTCCCAATTGTTTGGTTTGTCCTCTTAATTTGTACAAAGTAAAAAATGTCTAAAAATAATAATAATAAAGACATAAGCACAAACACTTGACTTTTGATTAAATTCACTTAATTTCTGAATAAAATGCATCCTGATTTATTCACTTTTTTTGTACAAAACAATAATCTTTTCAACACAGCAATTTGTAACCTTTTGATCTAGTGGCTAATTCATATTAATTTCTATATTATTCTATTCTATTCATTACATCTTAGTAAAATGTATTAGTGGTGAGGTTTGTGGACACGTCTCCTTTCAAAAATGCTATAAATTAGCCACTTTTCAGACAATACTACGGTGGCCGAGAAAGGTTAACGTGCTGCAATTTAAGAAAGCACATGCAATAACAAAAAACACCAGCAGATAAAGGAACGATCTTCATTAATTTGACAGCACACCTGTTACAAATTCTCACAACACAAACAGCGGAAGAAACGCGCAGCGAGTTGGTCAAAACACAACGGAGAAAAAAGCGCAGCAAGCTGGTGAAAACACAACAGAAATGTTTCAAGAGGACCCAAAAACATGACGGACCCAGCTGAGATACGGATGTAGTTAATTTATTTAATAACGCAACATTTCAGTTGATCATTAATTAGACTGATAATTTACAAAAGACAACGGAATCGTGTAAACAGGATATTAAAGACCAACTTTCAAAGACCACCAATCACTTCACTGAACAACAGTCACGGCGGGTCCGTATCAGCGGTGTCCGTCATGTTTTTTGGGTCCTCTTGAAACATTTCCGTTGTGCTTAGACCAACTTGCTGCGCGTTTCTTCCGTTGTGTTTTGAATAACTTGCTGCGCGTTTCTTCCGTTGTGTTTTGAATAACTTGCTGCGCGTTTCTTCCGTTGTGTTTTGAATAACTTGCTGCGCGTTTCTTCCGTTGTCTGTGTTGTGAGAATTTGTAACAGGTGTGCTGTCAAATTGATGAAGATTGTTTCTTAATCTGCCGGTGTTTTTTGTTATTGCATGTGCTTTCTTAAATTGCTGCGCTGTGCTTTCTCGGCCACCGTACAATACCAACATAAAACACTTACGTTTCCTTTGTGAAATGGGGCTGATTCTTAATTTCTCGACAGTAAAGAGACACAAATCTGTCAATGTTTTCATGTTAAATCATTTTATTCATCCCTGATGTACAAAATAAATCTTCCTACAGATCTGTTTTTCTCAGAAAAGCAGCCGTTTCGCTCTAGTCGTTCCAAAGATCGCCGAGTTTAAGTCCGGTTGTGAAGATCTACACTGTAAACTGTATGTGAACATTGAGTTTTGAACAAACACTGTTGTCTATGGCAGTATTTATAGTTTCTAAACACTCAAAAACATCAGCAGACTTATGAAACTCCTCCATTAGACACAAAACCGGCTCATTTTCTTGAAAAACAATACGGTTATCTCCACACAAAAGTCAGAGATGGTTTTATTTCTGGTTACTGACAAGCAGAAATGTTATTGCACAAACACATTATCTCCCAATTACTGAAAATAACGACAATGATATCAAAAATAAATCACTGCTGATCAACTATGCTGTAAGATTGTTAATAAATATGATTCTCATATTCAACATATTCTAATACATGAAATGAAATGGACCACGAAGGCATGACACATATCGACAAACCAAAGACATCTGAGGCACAAAATAAAAGATGCCATCATTTTTGGTCCGCTTAGAGAGGAAAAACAGGAACATAAAGGAGTGTTTGCAGATAAAAGTCATTTCAGAGATGATACTGGCACTGTAAATTCATATACACGAACAAAAACACACAATCTCTGAGATGAAATGACAATGTTCCCATAAGGTTCGCTCAGCGTTCGGTCTGAACGTTTGTCACATAAACAGGAGTCGTTGATAAATGGCCGAACCAGGAAATATTTAAGTTAATGCCACATTTTAAATATATTAAAATCTACACGCACACACACAAATCAACATAAAAATAAGCTCCGCCCCCTGCCTCCAACAGATTAAAGCTTATTGGTCAAATCGGTCAGTTAAGATTCAATACAAGAAATTCAGCTCAAATGAAAACGATCAGCAAATCAAAGGTAACAACGATCAATGACAGCAGACATTTACATTTGATATTAACAGTGGATAAAACGCTCCGATTTTGATCTCTTCGGCTGTTGTTCATCAAATTTGTGTGAGAATTTCACTAAAACAGACAAGAACATGTTTGTGTTGGCTTAACGCTTCATCATGAAGTCAAATAAAGATTCATAAATTAATTTTCATTCGGCTTAGTCTCTATTTCAGGGGCCACCACAGTGGAATGAACCACCAACTATTCCTGTATATGTTTTATGCAGCGGATGCCAGTACTGGGAGACACCCATACACACTCATTCACACACACACATACACTATGGCCAATTTAGTTGATCAGTTCCCCTATAGCGCATGTGTTTGGACTGTGGGGAAACCGGAGCACCCGGAGGAAACCCAAACCAACACAGGGAGAACATGCAAACTCCACACTGAAATGCCTACTGATCCAGCCGGGATTCGAACCAGCGACCTTCTTGCTGTGAGACCACAGTGCTAAACACTGAGCCACCTGCCACTGAATACAGATTCAACATCATTCATTCATGTTCTTTTCGGCTTAGTCCTTCTATTCATCAGGGGTCACCACAGCGGAATGAACCTCCAACTATTCCGGTATATGTTTTACGCAGCGAATGCCCATCCTGCCGCAACCCAGTACTGGAAAACACCCATACACACTCATTCACACACACACACACTCATATACTACGGACAATTTAATTTACCACGTGAAGTTTATTTATAAACAAATTTGGAGAGGATCACGTGCTTATGATTGTTTTCAGCTGTTCCAGCGTCAGCTCATGATCGAATATCCAATCAGATGATTCCTAACTCCCTATAAATAACCAAAGTATTCTTATCTCAACATCTTCGTCTTGAAGAACCCCCCCCCACCGACCCACCCGTACTTTCCCTCCTTTCAGATGGGCGACACAGCGGCCCAGTGATTAGCACTGTTGCCTCACAGCAAGAATGCCTCTGGTTAAGTCTCTACTAAACCAGTTGACATTTCTGTGCGGAGTTTCGCTTGTTCTCCCCGTGCTCGCGTGGGTTTTCCCTGGGTTCTCCGGTTTCCTCCCGCAGTCCAAATAACACGCACTCTAAGTAAATTGAAAACACAAATTGATACCACAGTCAAGCTCTTACCGAGTACTCCTCACCTCAGTTCCGTCACTAGCTGGAAATAAGCAGAGGGGGGGAGTTCATTGAGATCTACCTGAGCTCAAACTCTCCTCTTGCCCTGCAAACGGGAGGGAGCCCTGGGCTCGAGGATCTCATGAGCTCAGGACTCTCTCCCGGGACAGCATGCCAAACAAGCTTTATCAATCATCAGCTCAGTGTGAACTCTAGAATTCCCCTATAGCGCATGTCTTTGGACTTGTGAGGGGAACCAGGGCACCCGGAGGAAACCCACGCCTATATGAGAAGATTAATCATTTTTGAATATATATTTATAATGTTCATAATCTCTAAATATTGATGATTTTCATTTGAATTCTATCACAAAATAAGAGTAATAAAAAAAGTAAAAAGTAATTACATATATATATATATATATATATATGTATGTATGTATGTATGTATGTATGTATGTATGTATGTATGTATGTATGTATGAATGAATGAATGTATATATAATACAACGATATTAAGTATGTGGAAAGCATACACATATGGTGTAAAAATACTTCTAGTTTTTATGCATAATTATTTGAAATATTTATTTAGTAAAAAAAATTAAATAAAAAAATCTAAATTGAGAGGAAAAGAAAAAAAGAAAAATACAAAATAAAATAAAATAAGAAAGAGGTGCATTTATAATATATACCATCTTTAATATATCTTTTATAATTCTTTGGTAGATAAATACCTTTCTATCTCATTTCTTTTACATATTTATTAATTTTCTTTAAAAAGAATTTAAATGAAAATCATAATTGAATAAACTAAACTGGCCGTAGTGTATGAGTGTGTATGGGTGTTTCCCAGTACTGGGTTGAGGTTGGAGTTTAGGCTATGTAAAACATATGCTGGAATAGTTGCCAGTTCATTTCGCTGTGGTGACCTCTGATGTATAAAGGACTAAGCCAAAGGAAAATAAATGTGTGAGTGTGTGTGTATTTATATATATATATATATATATATATATATATATATATATATATATAT
>CAIGQQ010004837.1:1280050-1296689 GCA_903798035.1 Danio albolineatus
GTGGTTGTGTTTGTCCATGTGTGTATTTGTATGTGTGTATTTTACTGTGTGTGTGTGTGTCTGTGCTACAGTATTTCTATTTGTGTGTATGTTTGTGTGTGTATTTTTGTGTTTGTGCATATATGTGTGTGTATGTCCGTGTGTTTATTTGTGTGTGTGTATCTGTGCATGTGTGTTTGCCCATGTTTATGTAGGTGTGTGTGTGTTTGTATTTTTGTGTTTGTGCATGTATGTTTGTGTGTCTGTCCGTGTGTGTGTATTTGTGTGTGTGTATTTGTGCATGTATGTATGTTTGTACTTTATCTATGTTTGAGTGTGTTTAATGGTGTGTGTGTGTGAATCTGTGTGTGTTTATGTGTATTTGTTTGTTATCTATGTGTGTGCGTGTTTGCTTGTGCATGCGTGTGTCTGTGTATGTGTGTGTATTTGTGCATCTGTGTGTGTGTGTGTGTGTTCAGAGGTCAGAAACACACACTCAGAGGTAAACATGAGGACAGACGATGACGATCCTCTTACCAACAGTGAGATCCGCACGCGTTTGCTCTGTCTGAGCTCCACGTTATTACTCTTACATGAGGGAAGAGCAGGAACACACACACACACACACACACACATCACACACACACTTCATAACAGACCTTAACATTGCATAAACACGTGAATAAAACACACATCTCTCACCTCCATCACGTCTGTCTGAGGACGAGCACAAAGCAGATTCTTCAGACCCATGCCGGAGTCATGAGGACCTGACAGACACACACACACACACACACACACACACACACACACAAACAAACAAACAACACAAACACTATTTTAATAATTCAGCTACTAGTTTTATCAATTATGTAAATCGGAAATGTTTTATTTTGAAGCATTATTTATTTATTTCGCTTTTTCATTACTTTTTAATAGCGTAAATAGGCTTTAATTTAGTTTACTTATAGTAGCATATATTGTTAAAATAAAATAACTTTATATATATATATATATATATATATATATATATATATATATATTAATCATGAAATTAAACATAATATTATGTTATTAGGGGTGTAACGGATCATGGTTGATCTGTGATTCATACGGATCACAACCCACGGTTCAAAACAAACATGACCTGTGCGTTTATACATTTTTTGTACTCGTAGATTAATCGTAAATGTTTAACGATCGCAGAGAGATCGCCCCTCACGTCATTCAAATCACGTGTAAATAAGCATTTAAGCTTTCCTGTAAAATATAATGATGACGGAGGAAGTTGTTGTGGGTTATTCGGGATGTGGTGGGTTTCTTAGGTTATTAAAGGTGTTTTCTGTCACTGCATTAATGCATTCAGTGTAAGCTGCACGATTTATCAATAAAGGATCGGGATCTCAACACCCACACAACATAAATGATAAATCATGCTGATTTGCATATGTTTATTAATCCTTCCAATCGCTGTTTCCAAATTTGTGTTTGAACAACGCAAAAATCAAGAAAGAGATGCAGTCTTTAGTCTTTTGAGTTAGTTATGAAGTTACAAACAGTTAAATAACACAGAAGTACCGGGAGAACAGTGCATAGTTTAGATAAAACCACTGATGTTTATGGTGAAGATTAAAATCACAGTCATATGTATTTACATACCTGTCAACATTGGGATGTGAAATGTTCACCACCCCCCCCCCCCCCCCCTACTATGTAGCAGTTTCATTGTAAATAGTTAAACGGTAATATGTTTTATTATTATTATTATTTTTAAAGGAAACAATAAATAGTAGACCAGGCGCCACGGTGGTGTAGTGAATAGCACGTTCGCCTCACAGCAAGAAGGTTGCTGGTTCGAGCCTCGGCTGGGTCAGTTGGCATTTCTGTGTGGAGTTTGCATGTTCTCCCCGTGGTTGCGTGGGTTTCCTCTGGGTGCTCCAGTTTCCCCCACAAGTCCAAAGACGTGGTATAGGAATTGGGCAAAATAAATTGTCCGTAGTGTATGAGTGTGAATGAGTGTGAATGGATGTTTCCCAGAGATGGGTTGCAGCTGGAAGGGCATCCGCTGCGTGAAACGACTGCTGGATAAGTTGGCGGTTCATTCCGTTGTGGCGACCCCATTAATAAGGGAACTAAGCCGAAAATAAAGTGAATGAATGAATAATTGAATAAATAGTAGACATTAGCAGCAAGTAAATTAGCAAAACCTTTCAGCTTATTACAATTAATAGCTATTATAAACTCCACAGAGAAACGCAAAATGGCCCAGCCGGGACTCGAAGCAGTGACCTTTTTACTGTGAGACCACATTGCTAACTATGCGGCCCTTTATTTCAATATTTGGTTATTAATTATATGCACTAATGACGGCATTAAAATCAACTGAAGTCATTATTATTTATGTAAAGCTGCTTTCAACTGATATTCGTAAAGTGAAACAAAGACGAGTGACATTACTGGTTGGGATCTCAATGTTTTTCTCAGCGACAGACGTCCTCTTCAGCGCCGGTTTCAGAGGTTTGGGAGAGACTGGGCGAGCTGGGATGAACGTAGACTCTTCTGTGGAGATCTAGAATATATAGACAAACACTTAGGTTTGGGGTTCAACAATAACACATACAGCTGAAGTCAACAATATTCGCCCTCCTGTGAATTTTTATTTCTGTTACAAGTATTTGCCAAATGATGCTTCTCAGATTCAGGAATTCCTCACAGTATTTCCTATATTATTTTTCCTTCAGGAGAAAGTCTTATTTGTTTTATTTCGGCTAGAATAAAAGCAGTTCTTAATGTTTTTAAAGCATTTTAAGGTCAATATTATGAGCCCCCTTCAGCAATATTAGTTTTGGATTGTCTCCAGAACAAACCACTGTTATACAATGACTTGCCTAATTACCCTAATTAACCTAGTTAAGCCTTTAACCTGTTACCCAGCACTCACTTTTGGGGATTTACACCTACCTAACTTTAAATAGTAACAGTTCCTGACTCCAGTAAGCTACAAACAAAAACTAGATATCATTGGAAAGAAGACACTCTGGGCTTTACTGTGCTAAAAGGGGAAATGTGCTCAACAATATAAAAAGTTATACATTATGAAGTCATGAGGAAAATAAATTGTATTGTGTTCAATATTTGTTTTTCCATATACAAACACAGGAAAACATTAATGTAATGTCCTAGAAAAATAAGAATTGAAAGCCAAGTGTTTCATGAGTTTATATTTTAAATTTGATGAAGATAGCATGCAAAATGAGATTTCTGTAAAAAGTTTTCTGAGACTATGTCGGTGTCCTCCTTTCCCTCACCGTCAGAGGCATTTTCTACATACACAGATCATGTATCTTTGTAAAGAAGACACTCTGGGCTTTATTATCCATCATCTAGAGTTTATAATGCTCAAAATTTTAAAAAGTTAATCGATGCTTAAGTAATGTATATAAAAAAAAAAACGCACTGCACTAAACATTTAATATTTCATAAACAAATATATGAAATTAGTCCTGAAGCAATACAGAACAGTAATAGGTCAAAAGACACACATCTCCTGAGTATAAGTTTTGAATTTGATGCCAATATAACGCAAAATGAAATTTCTGGAATTATTTTTCTGAGACACTAGCTATGTTTATTC
Source organism: Danio albolineatus (assembly GCA_903798035.1). Taxonomy (NCBI): domain Eukaryota; kingdom Metazoa; phylum Chordata; class Actinopteri; order Cypriniformes; family Danionidae; genus Danio; species Danio albolineatus. The sequence continues at coordinate 1,283,664 of CAIGQQ010004837.1, forward strand.
ACATTTTGGAAATGCGCAGAAAAAAACGGTTGATGGAAACACCTTGATGCACATAAATTTAGAAAATGCGCATAAAAAAGTACGCGCATAACTGAGTAGGATAAACTCAAAACTCTATGAAGAAAACTCTAAAAAGAAAAGATGTGCATAAACTGCGATGGAAACATTTTCACCGCATAAACTCCAGTGTGCGCATTAAATAAAGGTCATGTGATTTAGCTATAAGAGATCATGTGATGATGATAATGTGTGTGAATGGACAAACCAGCAGGCTGAGCACATCTGATATATTGTGTTGGTCATTCTAAAGCGCCTCACCGTTTCAGTATTAGTGTTATTATATTATTAATGACCTCCAGAATCAAGAGCGTCTGTGCTCCGCGTCTGACACCTTCAAACGCCACCGCGCGTTCACTGCGTCAGGATTGCCTTCTGAGGCACGAGTCATTTATTAAATGAAGAGAAGATTGACGCAGCTTCTCCTACTGCAGCAAATTACGCTTTTACTGTTGATATTTGGCGCCAGTTAATCAGGAAGTGACGATTTTGTCCGCTTTGACTCGTTGGATGGAAACGCTGTTTTTTATGCATGTCTTTTATGCGATAATACAGTTTTGCGCATAAAGTTGATTCGCATTTTTGGATGGAAACATAGCTAGTGACTTGTGATTTTTCCTGCTCCTTGTTTGTGGAGAAGCAGTCTGATGAGCACACATGTACTGGACCACACAGGTTTCTAAATACTATTTTAGTCTTTTCACACACCACTTATTTTTAATTGCTAAATAATAAGCAGAAACATGTAGTATGAATGATTTATTAGAGCACAAGACGTACATTGTGTGAAATAAGTCCAGCGCACTTTAGGCTGAATACTAGTATCTTGAAGAACATCTAGTCTAATATTATTTACTGTCATCATGACACAGAGAAAATAAATCAGCTATTAGAAACGAGTTATTAAAACTGTTTAGAAATGTGCTGAAAAAATCTCTCCATTTGACAGGTTAATAATTAAGGAGGGCTAGTAATTCAGACTTGAAGTGTATAACAAAAACACAAACAAACGCTCGACCTCTGACCTGGAAGCGAACCTCCTGGTTGACTTTCTGAATGCTGTCGTCACTGCTGGGTGAACTGGCCACCGACATTCGCTTCCTCTCCGTTTCCGCCCGCTCGCGCATCACTTCCTGCCGCCGAACGCGGCTCACCTGCTGAACCAGGAGAGCCTGCAACTGAGCGCGCTCGATAGAGCCCAGCAGAATCATCGAATCTGAGAGCAAACACAAAACACGGGGGGCAGATCACTTAGTGTTATTGCACCCAAACTTCGTAACTCTCCACCCCCCTCACTCCGTTCTGTTCATAATATCTCAGTTTTTAAATCTTTACCTAAAACTCTTTCTGAATGTTACAGCTCTCATCTGATAAACTGACCACCTTGTCCGGTTTCCCCACAGTCCAAAGACATGTGGTATAGGTGAATTGGGTAAGCTAAATTGTCCGTAGTGTGTGAATGTGTGTGTTTGGATGTTTCCCAGAGATGGGTTGCAGCTGGAAGGGCATCTGCTGCGTAAAACAAATGCTGGATAAGTTGTCGGTTCATTCCGCTGTGACAACCCCAGATTAATAAAGGGACTAAGCCGAAAAGAAAATGAATGAATGAATGAATGAGTTACAAATGTTATAATTTAAAAAAAATAGTTTGTTATGAATACTAATAAAAACAAAAACAATGCAAAATAATATTAAAATCCAATTATATTAATGATTCCTGCGCACCACCATCGCTCAGGATCTGAAGTGGGACACTCACATAGACTCTATTGTGAAGAAAGCCCAGCAGAGACTGTACTTCCTCCGTCAGCTGAGGAAGTTCAACCTGCCACAGGAGCTGCTCGTGCAGTTCTACTCAGCTGTCATCCAGTCCATCCTCTGCACTTCAATCACCGTCTGGTTCGCCTCAGCAGCCAAATCGGACCTCCGTAGACTACAGCGAATAGTCCGGACTGCTGAACGAATCACTGGCACTACCCTTCCTACACTTCAAGAACTGTACTCTTCCACAGTGAGTAAAAGGGCTCGCAAAATCACCCTGGACGCCTCGCACCCAGCACACTCCCTGTTTGAACTGTTACCGTCTGGCCGGCGCTATAGAGCACCGAGCACAAAAACCGCCAGACACAGGAAAAGTTTCTTTCCTCAGGCCATCTACCTCATGAACAGTTAATATTTATCCTATTGTGCAATAAACGTGCAATACTCTCTCATACGCACTTGTACACAGCACCTTATAACAATATACAATGCAATACTTCTCCTTACGCATCTGTACACAGCACCTTATAACCTGTATATTTATAACAAATCTGTACACACATTTCAACATCCAGATCTTTTTGGACTGACTGCATCTCTGTTTAATGTCCATCATCTTTTTTACATATTTATTCTTTGTTGTCACTTGTCACGCAAATTCCTTGTGTGTGAAGCAGACTAGGCAATATAATTGATTCTGATGATAAAATATATGTCAGAAAAAGTGAATAATAACAATAATAAAATAAAATAATAATAATAATAATAATAATATATAAAGGATTAAATAATAATAATAATAATAATGCACAATGAAAGTGATATGTGTATTTGTCATTTGGTATATTTATGGGGTGTGTTTGTACCTGCAGACTCCACCAGTGCCACAGTTTTGAGGTTTCCGATCATGAGGATGTCCTGAAGGTCTCTGTATGTGGAGTTCAGTGTGATATAACGAACATCTCGCACCATGATGTCCTCCACGCGAATATTGTACTTCCTACAAACACACACACACACACATAAAGATGAATGAACGAATGACTGAATGGACTAAAGGAATGAACAAACTGAAGGACTGACTGACTGAATGTAGGACCGAATGAATTACTGAATGACTGACTGAATGAATGAATGAATGAATTAACGACTGACTGAATGACCAAATGAATGAATGAATGAATGGACTGAATGAATGAATGAGTGAAAAACCGAATAAATAAATGACCAAATTAATTAAATAATGAATGGACTGACTGAATGAATGAATGACTGAATGAATGAATGAATGAATGAATGAATGAATGAAAAAATGAATTAATTAATTAACGACTGACTGAATGACCAAATGAATTAATGAATGAATGACTGAATGAATGACCAAATTAATTAATGAACTGAATGATTGAATGAATGACTGACTGACTAAATGAATTAATGATTGAATAAATGAATAAATGAATGAATGAATGAATGAATGACGAACTGACTGAATGAATGAATGAATAACTGAATGAATGGAAAAATGAATGAATGAATGAATGAATTAATGACGGAATGAATGAATGAATGACTAACTGACTGAATGAATGAATAACTGACTGAATGAATAAAAAATGACTGAATGAATGACCGAATAAATGAATGACCAAATTAATTAATTTATGAATGGACTGAATGAACGAATGAATAAATGAATGACTGACTAACTAACTGAATGAATGAAAAAAAATGATTGAATGAATAAATTAATTAATGAATGAATAACTGACTGACTGACTGACTGACTGAATGAATGAATGAATGACTGACTGAATGAATGAATGACTGATTGACTAACTGGCTGGCTGACTGAATTAATTAATTAATTAATGACTGACTGACTGACTGACCGACTGACCGACCAACCGACCGACCAATCGATTGACTGACTAACTGAATGAATGAATGACTAACTGAGTGATTGACTGACTGAATGAATAGATGGATGGAAGAATTAATGAATGAATAAATTAATGAATGACTGAATGACTGAGTGAGTGACTGACTGACTGAATGAATAGATGGATGAATGAATGAATGAATGAATGAGTGAATGACTGAATGACTGCACTCACTCGTGGTGTCCCCAGCCCAGCTCCGGCAGGTAGGGCAGCTTCTTGATGCGGATGATGGAGTCGTAGATGGAGGGCTGCAGACTCTGAGCCACAGCGTTGGCTAAAATCACTGCGATCATGATGGGCAGAATGTGACTGATCTGACCCGTCAACTCAAACACGATCACTGCTGTGGAGACGGTGTGTGTGACGGCTCCGGACAACGCTGCAGCTCCTACACAAACACACACACACGCACACAATGAAACACAGAAACACACATGAACGCACAGACACATGCATGCACATACACATGCACACACATCCACACACACAGGTGCAGGCCCCCAAACACATGCACACACACATCCACAAACGCACGCACATAAACACATGCATGAACACAATGTTTGTGTATGTATCTCACCAACTACAGCGTATCCCCCAGGTACTATGGGATAGATGGTGCCGTCTGTGTTGATGCCCTCTGGAAACCAGGCAGCCATACTTTCACCAACCAGACGACCAAACGCAGCACCTGACACAAACACACACACACACACACACACACACAAAGAAACAAACATGCGTACAAAAATATTAAACAGACAGACACAAATAAACAAACACACAAACAAAACACCCATACACACACACACCCACAAACAAACAAACAAGAACATCAAACAAATAAACACACAAACACAATTATCTTAAAGAGCCCCTATTATGGGTTTTTGAAAATGATCTTCATCAGTGTGTAACACAGCTCTAAGTGAAGTGAAATGTCCAGCTGAGGCTTAAATCTGAAAGTGCACAGTGTTTAAAACTATTGATTCATCTGTAAAAGAGTCGACTCATAGTTCCTCAAACGAATCGCCGTTATTTCGAGTCTTTAACCGTTTCAGCATAACGTGAACAAGAAACATAAGCCCCACCCATTTGTGCACGCACAGCCCCGGGAGGTTCGAAACCCCCAACCCCGCCCACAAACAACAGCCGCAAGCAAAGGTTGCCAGATTGGGCGGTTTTGAGTTTGATTGTGCAGGTAAAAACCTTTTGGAGAGGGTTTGGACTGGAATCAGTCAGCTACATCTGGCAACATAGAGAAGAGCGCTGTAGCAGACATGTGCTCAGCTGGATATTACTGGAAGTGTGCGGATTAACCAGAGATTGTGAAGAGTCAGTGGTTGAGGTTTATTTCTGCAGAAATGCCTCAGCATTATAGCCCAGCTTTGTGCTGTGTTCCCTCTGAGGAGTGCTTCTGAAATCTACAAGCTTACAGAGTATTCGAGTGGACTGGCCGTAGGGAGCACCGGGAAATGTCCCGGTGGCCTGACGGTGAATCTGGCCTGCTATCCAACAAGTGTTGAGTGTGATTAAAACGGTCGCCTCATTGTTTTCTCTAGCTTGTAAATGATGTATTTAATTGTGTTTTGTAACTTGTAGTGTATCTGGTTAACTTGTATTCTCATATAGCGTCTAAAAGCACGTTGTAAACGTGACAACGTGCCGCTTTGTTTACGAATTAAAATGTGTTTGTGAGCTCGTGTTCCTCTGCTGTTTGTCGTTGCTATGGCCACATCAGCTCTCCTACACACGTGCGGCGGTCCTGTTTCATTATGGTTCAGCTTTTGCCGCTGTGTGCATTAATACTGCATGTGTGTCGCTGTTTTTACTTCTGGTTAAGAATAGAGTAATATGCTGGGAGACCGGGGGGTTAGTTTCAGGGGTGAGGTGTCTGAAATACGGGCGACTCCCGGGAAAAACGAGTGTTGGCAGATATGCTCACGCACACACTATGACTACTTCAATATTGATAAGCCGTGGTGGGCATTCTCTCGCGCTAAACGATGTCGACCAATTGCAACAGACTGGGTCACCGGTCCAATCAGCGCAGTTTAGCATCGCGCTAAGCAGGAGTTTTGAAACAAATGAATCGCTGAACGATTCATATAGGAGTCGCTGGGATAATGAGGTAAAAATAAATGCAGATTATATGACAATGAAAGTGTTTTTTGATCATGCATGCATATTAGCCTGCTGTTGGAGACCCCCAAAACCAAAATATGACCCTTTTTAATGTATAATAGGGGCTCTTTAATGTTTAAAGGGTCATGAAAGCCCCTCTTTCAGTTCAAGTCTACCTCAGAATTTACGGACTCAACTGATATAAGAAAGTCCGCCATTCTCGCACAGCTCTCCCGACAAAAATGTATTCTTTCTTATAGGCATTGTAGTTATGACTAGTGTGATCAGCGTCTGGGCTAGTTGTAGATGAGTTTGGAAGACACTCGTAACATTTTAATTGAACGAAATGACTCGAAAAAAAGATTCCTTCATCTCAATAAACGAGACTGAAAGGCCCGAGTCAGTAAAATGACCCGAACTTCCGCTCACTACACCGAATGACAGGCTTTGACCTAACTTGGTTGTCAGAGCGACAATACTCCCCCTGGCTGTACAAGACTGATCTTGGTAAGCAAGTCAGTAAATACACCCTTAGGAAAAAGAAGTTTATTTACATTTTTATAAGTATACCTACGTAAAGGTCAAGAGTAAAAGTATACTTTAAAAGGTGCAGTAGGTGATTGTCTTTCTTCAGAAACATCGTTTGTTGTGCTGGTTGAAAGTCTCTTCACATTCCAATAGTGCTGATTAAAGTAAATGATCTAAATGTGTTTGTATGTGCTTTTATATTCTGTGTGAGGCAGAAGACTAAGGCCCGATCCCAATTCTACCCCTTAGCCCTTCCCCTTACTCCTACCCCTTGTTTTGCGCGTTCACGTCAGAGGTAGTGGTGTCCCAGTTCTCTTTAGCTTGAAGGCGTAGGGCTAAGGGCAAGGAGTATACACCCTTTCGAACGAAGATTTTTAAGGACCACACTTAAAACGGAGGGGTAAAAAATTTCCCAGAATGCACCTGCCACAGCAGCAGATAGCTGAACCCGGAAGTAAGGAGATCCACAAATTAGTGTTTTTTGTCATTATTACGAATTTTTACAACAAACAAACACGTTTTATTATATTCATAACCGCGTTCCTGTTTTACCGTCATGCTTTAAAAAAAACGCAAAACCCCCCCCCCGCTAAATTTGGCGATCTATAATCCATAATCATAACTCCTGTACAGCAGTCCCACAACATTCTGACACACGATGACACTAGAATACCCTGTCAGTAATGTCTAGTGTCTGGGAATGAGCTTTTACAGTGTCTGCTATAATGTTAATGTTGTTTTCGTGTGTTTACACAGATAAATATGGCCACGGAGTAAATACACAGTACAGTTACGCTCTTATTGCCACATTAGATCGTTATGATAACATAATATACGCCTTCAGTGATTTCCTGAAGATAAACACCAAACAATAACACAACTGGAGTAACTCCAGCAGTCGTGATCGTCTGATCTCATATGAAGCAAGAGATGGCGATGACATATGATGACGTGTGCAGGTGTTGAAGTGCTGGCCCAATTCTTAGGGGTACGTTTTGAAGCCCCCTTAACCCTCGGTTGTAAGGGCCAAGGGGAAAGGGAAGGGCCAAGGGGTAGGGGTACAAAAATAGAAATGGGATTGGGCCTAAAACATGTTCATCCAGTTAAATATTGTCTGGCCGATAATTCTCGTAATCTGATAAGTAGCCCAAACTGTCTGTCAACAAATGTAGATTTGTACCAGTCTGCAACTCTTGACACAGATCCGCCATTAGCGCATGCATGCACGCCTGCGTTCATGTGCCGACAAGACAACAACAGTCGCGGTAAAAACAAATGCTGAATCAGAACTTCCTACAAACCTTAATCAGTATTGGAGTTAGTTTTGCTGCTGGAGGAAGAACGACACCATGGCTGAAGTATTTCTGTTAGACAAGTAATGTTCTGTTTTAAAACTCTTTTAGTCACGCTAAGCTTACGTAGACTTTGCTGTATTTTGAATGGGTTATATGCACAGGAGTGTTGTTCAGCCACTGAAATCTCCCACTGATAGACCTACACATCTACACCTACACCTACCCCAACCCTAAACCCAACCATCAGTTATTAACATCTACACTTACCCCAACCCTAAACCCAACCATCAGAGTTAATAACATACAGCCGCGAGTTGCGGAGGCTTTCATGTTTGACACGCTCGGCATTGTACTGTTATTTGCAACCACAGGGGGCGACACAGAGTAACGGTCATGACAAAACAGATAATGAAGCCTGCCATCTTACCAACAACATCTCGTTGTGAGATCTCGCCGGGTTCAATGGGATCTCAATAACTTTAAGTTACGCCTCTAACTTCCTTCAAGCTACGCCCCTTCATGTTACGCCCCCGTCTTACAGTCCGCAGACGGACACACCTGCATTCTAGGGGTGTTTTATGGAGTAATAAATGAGCTTATAATACCATTTCTGGAGATTTTTTGTACTTACCGAAGCCATAAACCTACCATGTAGATATCAGAGAACAATTTAACTTAGGCAGTCTAACGCCCCATTCACACAGGGCTTCAGCGTCAACACTTGACAGAGGGCGTGTCTGAAGTTAGAGCTGACACGATCATCATAGAAGCGTCAGCCAATGAAATTAGTCAACAATCAGCTACTGTCTGAGCTGGTGAATTTGCATACAGCGATCTGATTGGCTGACACTTCCGTCGGCACTTGAAAAGTTGAGAAAGTCCCAACTTCTGCAGCGAGCAACGCCACTGAAGCGACGCCGACGGATCCACAATGCAGTTTGGCAACGCCTGACGACACCCTTTCAAAGTGAATGGGAAGCGTTGGCGCTGACGCTCCGTGTAAATGGGGCGTAAGGCACTTTTAAACATTAAAAGTAATTGAATAAACATGAAGTAAACATCAGTAATCAAATTATTTGCCAAATTATTAATTTGTTGACTTTAACGGCACTTTCTCTTTATTTTCGGATTCGCGTGATGGGCAGGGCTTCTGTCTATGGTTTGGTGACTGTAGCTTTATTGCTAAATGGCTAACAGGGGTTTTATAGAGAGAATAACTGTGTTTATGTGCTTTATGAAGGCTGATAAACAGCTTCGATTCGTATCTGAGTCCACTAGATTATTTCAGAGGTGCACGGAGCTCTGTGAGCTCATAAACTCCTCCAGAAACTGAACCGGGATGATGGAAGCTTTCAGTGGTGCTTCTGACTGGATTTTCCCCCGAGACACCAACAACAGGCGCTACGTCATAATCACACCCCCACAAGAGCAAGCTCCTGATTGGTTAATGTGTCAAACGTGTGGCACCATTCGCGCAATTCACGTCATTCGCGCTGCGCCATTCGTGCCATTCGCGCCTTTGCATTGAGATAACATGTAAATCACTCACGATTTCGCGTCTTCTGTGAACGCAGCATAACAGGTACAAACAATCTTCGAAGCGATCATGAATATTAATGAAGTTGCGCCGCAAACACAATAGAGCGCTCTGGTTGGTTTGAACCAAGTCTTTCTCATAAATTAATGCCGCACGCTCAGAGACTCACGATGCACTCGCCTGTACAGACGTCCACTCTCCACGCTGGAATACAAGAAAGGATCTCATTGGCGTGACGCAGCTTCAAAAGTTCATTTCAAACCGGAAGAACGAATTTGCTCGAAATAACGCAAAAACAACCAATTTTCACTCTTTAGTGAAATATATGTGTCCTCATAGTGTTTAAAGCAGCGCGGGACACATATATGACTGTCAACAGCTCAAAACGTGTTCTGGTGCTTTGTGACCCTTTAAGTAGTGGTGCTTCACTTTAACACAATATTTTCTGATTATTTCCCACACACTTACCAATGACGAAAACCGGCATGAAGGCTCCGCAGGGCACCGGGAGCGTTGTGGCCAAAGCAGACATCCAGAACTACACCAACGCAAACACAAATTACACTCATTAAAACACAAACACACCACCATATTTCACACAAATCTAATAGCTTTCTTTACCTCGCCGACTTTCCCTCTGATAAAGCCGAAGAAAGAGCAGAAACACATCATATTAAACACTACCATCAGGATTAACTCAATAAAACACCTTCATTTCTCTGCAGCATGACAGTCATTGGGCTTTTACGACAGCAGTTTTTACAACATATAGACACAATTACAGCCCAGGTTATTACAGAACCAAACAAGAGACATATGTATGAATATAAAGACTGAACCATGCCATCTAAACAGACTGATAGGGAGATTTCTAGGCTTGTGTTCACAAAAACTCTGATTTCGTCACTGGGAGTTCTTTTAAATAGCAGTGAAAGATTTTAAAGGGCACCTAATATGCAAAAATGACATTTATAAGTGGTTTAAACACAGTTTTGTGTCAGCAGTGTGTGAACATAACCGGCCTCTAATGGTAAACATGTATTAATTGTATTTGTTAAATCAGACTTGATTTAAACAGTCTGCAGAAACACTTTGATTGACATTCTCCCTTTGTACGTATCATCAGAGGGGGAAAGCCCCGCCCACTTGTGACCTCATTAGCATAAACAGCCCTGAGTGAGAAGCAGCCGTCTGTCTGTTGGCCATTACAGTGTTTGAGCTGCTGAAGATAATGTCAGCGTAGACTAAGAGGATTATAAATGTAGAGACTTCTGCACAATACTGTCTACACTACCTGACTAAAGTCTTGTTGTTGATCCCAGTTGTAAGAGCTACAGATAATAACTTGACTTCTAGTTGATCATTTGTAAAAGTGGCAGAAGGTGGATGTTTCTGATGAATCATCTGTTGATCTGCATCCCAATCATCACCAATACTGCAGGAGACCTACTGGAACCAGCATGGACCAAGATTCTCACAGAAATCAGTCAAGTTTGGTGAAGGAGCAGTCATGGTTTGGGGTTACATTCAGTATGGGGGCGTGCGAGAGATCTGCAGAGTGTCTGCAACATCAACAGCCTGAGGTATCCAGACATTTGTGCTGCCCATTACATTACAAACCACAGGAGAGGGCAGATTCTCCAGCAGGATAGCGCTCCTTCTTATACTTCAGCCTCCACATCAAAGCTCCTGAAAGCAGAGAAGGTCAAGCTGCTCCAGGATTGGCCAGCCCAGTCACCAGAATAAACATTATTGCGCATATCTGGGGTAAGATGAAGGAGGAGGCGTTGAAGATGAATCCAGAGGATCTTGATGAACTCTGGGAGTCCTGCAGGAACGCTTTCTCTGCCGTTCCAGATGCCTTTATTAATGCGTTATTGGAGTCACTGCAGAGATGTGCGGATGCAGTCCTCCAAGCTCATGGGAGTCACACACAATATTCATTCTGTCTCCACTGCAGCAGGACTTTATATTCTATACTGGACATTATTTCTGTTCAGTGACGAGACTTTAGTCTAAGCAGAGTCAGACCGCACTGTCCTGATGAAATCATTATAAATCAAGACATGATTATGTTTTACTGTGGTAAAATCAGTGTAATCTAGAGGCCTTTGCCTTTCATATGAGCCACTGCTGACACCAAATGATCAACTAGAAGTTGAGTTATTATTTCTTGATCCTAAAACTTTGCTATATATATATATATATATATATATATATATATATATATATATATATTTTATACATTTTGGTTAATATACGGTTAGAAAAATATGTAAAATTTGCCACAGTTTTGTTTATATATTTGTATAATTTATATATTTCTTATATATATTTGTATAATTATATATTTTGGCAGCTTTTTTAGAAATTTTGAAATAAATTTTAATCTATTTATAAAAAACATATTTTTGGTAGTTTTCTGTGTAATTTGAAATAAACAACTACAATTATAATTGTTTAAAATAATTATATAAATTATTAAATTAATTAATTCATTATTTTTCCTTTGGTTTAGTCCCTTTATTAATCAGGGGTCGCCACAACGTAACGGACCACCAACTTATCCAGCATATGTTTTACACAGCGGATGCCCGTTCTGCTGCAACCCAGTACTGGGAAACACCCATACACACACTCATACACTACGGATAATTTAGTTTATTCAATTCCCCAATAGCGCATGTGTTTGGTAATGTGGAGGAAACACCAACACGGGGGGAACATGCAAACTCCACACAGAAATGCCAACTGTCACAGCCGAGGTTCAAACCAGTGACCTTCTTGCTGTGAGGCGACAGTGCTAACCACTGCACCGCCTTACTTTTAGTTACAGTGTTTTTTTTTTAACATGAGCCATGAAATGTAATTTTGTTTATGTTTGCATCAGTGTGTGTGTGCGTGTTCATTCATTTTCTATTAGGCTTAGTCTCTTTATTAATCAGGGGTCGCCACAGCGGAATGAACCACCAACTTATCCAGCATTTGTTTTACTCAACGGATGCCCTTCCAGCTGCAACCCATCTCTGAGAAACATTCATACACACATTCACAAACATACACGACGGGCAATTTAGCTTACTCAATTCACCTGTACCACATGTGTTTGGACTGTGAGGGAGACCGGAGCACCCGGAGGAAACCCACACCAACACGGGGAGAACATGCAAACTCCACACAGAAATGCCAACTGACCCAGCCGAGGCTTGAACCAGTGACCTTCTTGCTGTAAGGCGATTGTGCTACCCACTACGCCACCGTGGCGCCCCAGTGTGTGTGCTATATATAAAAGTGTGTGTGTGTTATATATTGCGGCTCACGTCACTGGCTTGTTTACGTGCCTGCACACACACACACACACACACACACACACACACACACACAATAGTCTGGCATATGACACACCAGAGGGGTGTGATATTCACACATGCGCTTGTGTGCGTCACACACATCTAAACCCACAAATATCCCGACAGATCAACAGATTCTCAGACATCTGACGCAGAATCTGAAATAAAACACGCCGTGATTTCCTCATCAGACTGAAATAGACGATTAAACAAACCAGATTTAATGGCTTCCCAGTACTGGGTTGCAGCTGGAAAACCATTCACTGTGTAAAACAGGGAGTTAGACATCAACAACATGAACAGTCAAGACTAACTCAATCTAACATTCATGTCTGCGCTCTTTTTAATGGCACACACATTAAGCAAACTGCAACACACACACTTATTCACTCAGAGACACACTAACATACACAACACATTCACTCATACAA
>CAIGQQ010004837.1:1343479-1356810 GCA_903798035.1 Danio albolineatus
TTTATTTTATTTTATTTTATTTTATTTTATTTTATTTTATTTTATTTGTGTTTCTCAGAAATTCCCTGCAGTTAATTTTCAGGAAATGTTTCTTTAAAAATAATGTCAGCTTTTATCAGCTCATGAAATGCTTTAAGAGGTGAAAGTTGAGCAATAACATTTTCTACTTGACATAAAAGAGCTTATAAAAACATCAAAGCATGAAAAAAACACTCTGCTGGGTTGTTTTAACCCAACGCTGGGTCAAATATGAACAAACCTATCCCTTGTGTTAAAAAGTGTCATTTTAATTGAGTACAGAAAATAACCCAACATTGGGTTTGTCCATATTTAGCCCGATGTTGGGTTAAAAGAGCTTCTGATTTCTTCTAATGTGATCACAGTGACTCTGCTGTGCAGAAAGAACCAGTGAGCTGTTTATCCTGAGATCTTCATGCATGTTTGGAGAGTTTCCAACAAATAAATGTTTGTTAATGTGGTTAATGTGGTAAAGTCTCCACCTGCTGGTCAAATTCAGCACTGCTGGCGGCAAACTGGTATTCATTTTCCTTCAGCTTAGTCCAGGGATCCCCAAACTTGTTCCTGGAGGTCCGGTGTCCTGCAGATTTTAGCTCCAACCCTAATCAAACACACCTGAACAAGCTAATCAAGCTCTCACTAGGTATACTTAAAACATCCAGGCAGGTGTTTTGTTGGAGCTAAACCCTGCAGGACACCGGACCTCCAGGACCGAGATTGGTGATCCCTGGCTTAGTCCTTTATTTAGTAGGGGTCGCCACAGCGGAATGAACCACCAACTATTCCAGCATATGTTTTACACAGTGGATGCTCTTCCAACTGCAACCCAGTACTGGAAAACACACACACACACTCATACACTACAGCCAATTTCGTTCATCAATTCCCCTATAGCGCATGTGTTTGGACTGTGTGGGAAACCAGAGCACCAGGAGGAAACCCACACCAACATGGGGAGAACATGCAAACTCCACACAGAAATGACTTCTGACCCAGCCGAGGCTCAAACCACCTTCTTGCTGTGAGGCCACTGTAGTAACCACTGAGCCACCGTGTCGCCTACATTCTAAAAAAGCACAGTGTTAAAAACTACCCAAATTGGGTTGTCTTTAACCCTATTGCTGGGTATATATAGGACAGAACACATCAGGGGTTAAATTAACCCAAGTAATTGGGTTATTGTGTTTAACCCCAAAAATGTTTTTTCTACCCAATAATTGGTTATTTTTACTTAAATAACAGGTTAGTTTGACTTAATTATTAAGTTATATTTTCAAATGTAATTTTTAGCTTTCTTTTAAAATCATTAACCACATAAAAAAAACAAACAGGTGAATATTGTATTAGCTTTATTCATTTTTTTTTTCAATTGAGTTTTTTCATCACATTACACTTTGTAAATACACTTTACCTGAGAGATCATACAAAACTAAATACAAATTATGAACTGCATTCAAAACAATTCGTTTTATATTTAGGGGTTGCCCGTGAACATTTATAATAATAATAATATATATATGTGGCATCGCAGTCAGCCCCTGCTGGGAGTTGATTTGACCCAAGGAGCTGGGTTGATGTGCCTGTGTGGTGCTAGGGTTGCATTGATTCAAGTCTTAGAAATTATTACCCAGAAAATAACCCAAGTTTGGGTTACATAGCACTACCCAAAAAATACCCAAGATTTTGAAAATAACCCCCCAAAAAAACCCAAATGCCTCAACCCAACATTTGGGTAGAAAAAATACCCCCCGATTTTTTAGTGTGTAGTTATTAGAAAAATAAATAATGAAAAGACTATACATTAAAATACTTCAGTTTAATTTCTAAAGTATATTTTCTGTTGTTAATTGTGTAACTCTGAGGAATGCTATGAAGGGAAGTGTGTTTAGTGTCATGTGTTTTACGGTCACTGTCTGGTTAATCATCACGTCTGACCGACACACACACACACACACATTTCTCAGAAGTGGAAAATATGAGACAATCACAACAGGATTACTGCATTATTGAGGGTGAAGTCGACAGTCAGACGCATATTTCTGATAAATCATTCGCCACCGCAGAATGAACCGCCAACTATTCCAGCATATGTTTTACGCAGCGGATGCTCTTCCAGCTGCAACCCAACACTGGGAAACACCCAAACCTTCTCACACACACACACACAGACTCATACACTACCGACAATTTAGCTCAGTCAATTCCCCTGTAGCGCATGTGTTTGGACTGTGGGGGAAACCGGAGCACCCAGAGGAAACCCACACCAACACGGGAGAACATGCAAACTCCACACAGAAATGACTACTGACCCAGATGGGACTCAAACCAGCAAATTTCCTGCTGTGAGGCGATCGTGCTACCCACTGCACCACCGTGACGCTCATAATAATAATAATAATAATAATAATAAAAATAATAATAATAAATAAGTAATTTGTATATGCTTGGCACACTTTTAAAAAAGAAATTTGTATTTAACTTTTTAAATTTACATTTATTAGGTTAGGCGTCACAGTGGCTCATTGTTTAGCACTGTGGAAGGTTGCTGGTTCGAGTCCCAACTGGGTCGGTTGTCATTTCTGTGTGGAGTTTGCATGTTCTCCCCGTGTTGGTGTGGGTTTCCTCCGGGTGCTCCGGTTTCCCACACAGTCCAAACACATGCGCTATAGGGGAATTAATCAATTATATCGACCGTAGTGTGTGTGAATGAGTATGTATGGGTGTTTCCCAGTGTTGGGTTGCAGTCAGAAAAGCATCCGCTGTGTAATATGCTTGAATAGTTGCTGGTTTATTCCCCTGTGGCGAACCCTGAAACTGAATGATCAAACAATTAAAATATGTACAAAATGACACTAACGTACTATTAAATTACAAGTTTTGCGTTAAACACATTGCTATTTAACATCCACTAAAATATGCAATGACACTAATCAGTCTATAAATATATATTATATTCATTCATTCATTTTCTTGTCGACTTAGTCCCTTTATTAATCAGAGGGTCGCCACAGCAGAATGAACCGCCAACTTATCCAGCATATGTTTTACACCAGGGGTGCTTAACCCCGTTTCGGGAGATCCACCGTCCTCCGGATTACAGTTGCAACCCATATCAAACACACCTGCCTGTAATTATCTAGTGCTGTTCAGGTCCTAATTAATTGGTTGAGGTGTGTTTGATCAGGGTAGGAGCTGAACTCAGCAGGAAGGTCGATCTCCAGGAGCAGGGTTGAGCACCCAGGTTTTACACAGTGGATGCCCTTCCAGCCACAACCCAACACTGGGAAATATATATTAAATTACTACCCCAAAATAAAACAATAAATGAACACTAGCAAATCACTATTATAATACTTCATACTTACTATAAAATATGAACAATATCATACTATGATATTTAATGCTATGATAACTGCCAAAATATGATAATATTTCATGCTATTTATGATAACATATGCAGTATGTCAGTAGTCATTTCTGTGTGGAGTTTGCATGTTCTCCCCGTGTTGCCGTGGGTTTCCTCCGGGTGCTTCGGTTTCCCCCACAGTCCAAACACATGTGCTATAGGAGAATTAATGAACTGAATTGGCTGTAGTGTATGTGAATGAGTGTGTATGGGTGTTTCACAGTAATGGATTGCAGCCAGAAAAGCATCTGCTGTGTAAAAACATATGCTGGTTAAGTTGGCGGTTCATTCCACTGTGGCGATCCTTGATTAATAAAGGGACTAAGCCGAAAAGAAAATGAATAATTTAATTTAATTTCATTAGATTTGATATGATTTGATATATGATATGATATATGATATGATTTGATATATGATATATGATATGATGTGATTTGATTTGATATATATGATATGATGTATGATATTATTTGATTTGATATGAAATGATTTGATTTGATATGATATATGGTATGATTTGATATGATATGATTTGATATGATATATGATATGATATATGATATGATTTGATATATGATTTGATTTTATATATGATATGATATATGATTTGATATATGATATGATTTAATATATGATTTGATATTATATGATTTGATATATATGATTTGATATGATATATGATATGATATATGATTTGATTTGATATTATATATGATTTGATTTGATATGATATATGATATATATGATTTGATATGATATATGATATATGATATGATATGATATATGATAAGATTTGATTTGACTTGATATGATTTGATTTGATATGATATGATTTTTGTGTTTAATTTCATCCTCATGTGTTTTTCAGAAATTCCCTGCAGTTGATTTTCAGGAAATATGCTGAAATAGTTGGCGGTTCATTCCGCTGTGGCGACCCCTGATGAATAAAGGGACCAAACTGAAGGAAAATGAATGAATATGCAGCATTATGATGCTCTTGTTGTCAGCATCTGCTCAGGCAACAAACAAACAAAGGGACACTGATATCGAGTAACACGGACCTTGTTTTAATACAGACAGCTCCACTGTACAGTAAGAAGTTATTTACACTCGTACATGTGAATGACCCATTTACAAACAACACCAGACGGACAGTGAAACACGGATGTAGGTCATAACTTAAAATAAATACATAACAGTCAGAGATCGGACGCCGCTGGAGTCCAAATGACATGATATGAATCTGAATCAACCGTAAGACTGAGTCTGAATGAGAAAACACACACACACACACACACTCATCATCATGTCTAAACATAACAACACACCACACAGACTCATTCTCTCTCACACACACACACACACCTGATGTTAAAGGGTGTTTCCTCCCAAAAGAGTTTGTGAAAAAGCATTTCTATCGCACCTCGTCTGTCGTGACGCTGTATACTTCACATGGCATTAGAAATCATGTGTTGTTAAGCATAAATACCTGCAGAAATCATCTCGAAGAACACATGAAGTGCAGCGGAAACACTGCTGAGAGTGTGATAGAAACATGTCCAGCTAGTCGCCTTGTTTAACTAGGGTTGAGTTTTATAACGTGGTAACACTTTACAATAAGATTCATTAGTTTATGCATTAACTAACATGAACTAATCATGAACAACACTTGTACAGCATTTATTAATCATAACTGAACATTTACTAATGCATTATTAATATCAAAGTCCATGGTTGTTAACATTATTGAGTTAACATGAACTAACAATGAACTAGTGTATTTTCATTAACTAACATGAACAGATACTGTAGTACAGTGTTTCTCAACTGGTGGGTCGCGATCCAAAAGTGGGTCGCAGGAACATTTTCAGGGGGTTGCGGAGTGTGTGGTTAAAAAAAAACAATAAAAGTTTAATTTTTAACTTGTTTTGCGTATACCGGACTTTTATTTTGAAATGCGCGCACGACAACCGATCCCTTTGAAATCGACGTGGACAGCGCCACGTTGCCGAGCAACATAGAGAGTCAGCTGGTGGAGCTTTCATGTGATAAGACGCTAAAACAGAAATTCAGTGAAGTAAGCCTCTCCCAGTTTTTCGCGATCTGAGAGTGCGATCAAACCCATCCCATTCAGAACTACGTATTTGTATGAAAGTGGCTTCTCTTCCTTGGTGCAGCTTGACTCCAAGCAAAGAAACAGGTTGTACATAGATCAGGATCTTCGGGTAGCACTGTCTACCATCACTCCTGACTTTGAAACTCTTATCACATCAGTAAAGCACATCCTCAGTTATCTCATTATCTTCCCACATTACTGTTAAGTGAAACAGATGTTTATAATTGCTGTCATATTAGATGTAAAAATGGTTATGAATATTTTAATCATTTTACAATTTGCTGGTTTGTTCTGTTCAACAGGATCAGTGTTCATGTTTTATCAACAGTTCAGTTTTGTTTATGGTAACAACCTTTCCTCACCCTGACCGCTGTTTACAGTGTTTGTCGTTTCTACTTTGTAATATTTCTATAATTTGATACATTTTGTTAAATGTTAGCAATAAAATATTGTTTATTTGTAAGTCTTGCTGCTTTTCTCATGATTTTTTTGTCACTACTTGTGTATGTTAACAAATAAATACAAATTAATTATAATTCCTAAAATTATATTACAGTTCCTAAAAATTTGGGTCGCGGCTTGATGACCATGTAAAAATGTGGGTCCCGTGGCCAAACCAGTTGAGATTCACTGCTGTAGTAAATGTATCGTTCATTGTTTGTTCTTGTTAGTAAATGCATTAATTAGCATTAACTAATGAAGCTTAGTGTAAAGTGTGACCTATAACGTTCGGTTCTCTCTTAATTCCCTGAACTCACATTCATGAGCTCAACAAAACCGTCAGTGATCATTTCAACACCATGAGAAGACGCTTCAATATACAGCAGCGGCCCTCCACCTTCTTCACTCTGACTGTCAGCAGTGTTAAAGATGCAGTAGGTGATTGTCTTCAGAAACATGTGTTGTTGTGCTGGTTGAAAGTCTCTCCACATTCCAGTAGTACTGATTGAACTAAATTATCTAAATGTGTTTTTTACATTCTGGGTGAGGCAGAAGACTAACAAATGTTCATCCAATTAAATACTGTCAGGCCGATAATTCCCATAATTCTGATAAGTAGCCCAAATTGTCTGTCAACAAATGTAGCGTGTTCATCTCAAGCGGCAACCTTCTGATCTTCCTCGGGAAGCTAATACGGAAATAACTGAAACTGTTATTCATCAAAAATCCACTAGTCCTGGCAAATTTCTAATGAGCCCACCGATAAAATGGCAAAAAAAAGGTGTTTACAGCCTGCTACAAAGAGCGATTTTGGTTCATATTGCTAATATTACCCTTCATGACAGCTGTGAGGGGGTGAATTTATTACAACTCATCCGTTTCGTTTATATTCAGTTATATTAAGTCTGCATAATTAAGGGCGTGGCCACTTCAGTGACAGCTAGGTCTTGCTGGTCACAGTCACTTCACCTCAGCTGACTACAGCTGATTAGCTGCCGAACTCGACATTTATGTCATATTTTTTCTGATGTTTTATGTGGCTTCACACTGTCAAGTCGCCTTTTGGGATTATTTCCTACAATTATTGAATAATATGGCATGCCGTGTGCACTTAACTGTGCTCACAAACCATTCACATGGCCTCCATTTCCCAGGTGAGTGAAATTATATACTTATATACCATATCCATAAGTGTATTTGTTTAATATAAGATGATTTATCATTTATAATGTTCTTAAGAGCTGTAACGCACTCCAGAATCTGACAGATTGATCAGCTGTAGGCTCTAGAACAGTCGTCTGACGCATTGTCACAGTAGCTACGTTTCCACCCAGCTATTTTTATTTGCATTTTGGATATGCGCATAAAAAAAGCGGTTGATGGAAACGCCATGATGCGCATAAGTTTTGAAAATGCGCATAATAAATGTACCCGCATTACTGAGTAGGATAAACTTTTTATTCGATAAGAAAAGATGCGCATAAACTGCGATGGAAACACTTTTACCGCATAAATTCCAGCATACGCATTAAATAAAGGTCATGTGATTGTGTTATAAGAGATCATGTGATGATAAAAAATGTGTGTAAATGGTCAAACCAGCAGGCTGAGCACATCGTAAAACATCTGAAATGTTGTTCTGGTCATTCTAAAGCGCCTCACCGTTTCAGTAGTTGTGTTGTTATATTATTAATGACCTCCAGAATCAAGAGCGTCTGTGCTCCGCGTCTGACACCTTCAAACGCCACCGCGCGTTCACTGCGGGTCAGGATTGCCTTCTGAGGCACAAGTCATTTATTAAATGCAGAAAAGATTCACACAGCTTCCTCTACTGCAGCAAATTACGCTTTTACTGTTGATATTTGGCGCCAGTTAATCGATTTTGTCCGCTTTGAACCGTTGGATGGAAACGCTGCTTTATTCGCACGTCTTTTATGCGATAATACAGTTTTGCGCATAAAGTTCAATCGCATTTTTGGATGGAAACATAGCTACTGTAATGCCTGGATTTCATCAATAGCCTTGCATTTACTAAGACAGACTATACCTGAAGTGTTTTGAAGTAATTTGCATTTACCTCCTGTGGAAAAAAATCATAAGTACAATATTTGGTGGCTTAGTATATTACAACAGTGTCTTTAAAAGACTAAACACTTCATTGATATAGTACACAACCAAGCACAAGGTCAGAACACAAACGAGTTGCAGGTGATGAAGTATTAAGCGTTTCTCCCAAACTAAGCAAAATGCTAGCAGGCGTCTGTAGCTCCGCTCATACGCCGTCTCTTTGCCCTTTTTTTGATACCCCCTACTTCAGACGAGCAGCGTGATCATTATCCAGAGGATGATCATGTGTAACACGGCCATAAATGAGGGTTGGTGTCGTGATCTCGTTTCTTTTGAGTGCGCATGCGCATTAGCTCAGGCGATTGATTCAAACGTTTAGAAACTAAACTCCTGAGACGGCTGTTGCTTCATTTTATCAGCGATTCCAAATGTGTGAGCTACGCAAACAGTTTTAGAGAATTTGATGTTTCCCCATTCAGACAGAACACCCGAGCATACTGACGAGAAAGAGGCTGCCGAGTGCAACGACTTGCCTTAAAGGGACTTTGGCAAACTGATGTAGATTGTGTTGTTTTGAATGGGTTATATGCACAGTAGTGTTGTTCAGCCACTGAAATCTCCCGGCGATAGACTGATGTGGCTATTTTCAGTTTCATAAGATCCTTTTACAGCATCAATAATGTAGATTTAATTCAGTTTAACATCAGTAAACAGCGCTAATAGCCTGCTTTACTGAGCTGAAGGTGCTTTTATATTCACATCGGTCCACTACTGAACAACGACAGCCTGCGATGCGCTCCCTATATTGTTCACCGTGCTAATATTCAGTCTGAAATAGCATGTAAGTATGGCTTAATGAGTGTAATTCCTGCACGCCGCCGACCAACACTAAGCACAGTAGTGGCTTAGGACAACGCATGCGAGAGAGTGAGACCAGCGATGCTTGCATGCATGAAATACTGCACAAGTTTTGCTGCGACACAACTGAAGCGTGCTGATATAACACAGTTTTCATTGGGAATTGAAGTATTATAAAGTACTGTAACGTTTTCTAACTGGCGAATGGCATGATCTAGTGGGTCTCTGTCATCTTTATTGTGCGCGTTCGTAATTTGGAGGAGGCGTGGCTTTGGAGCGGCGAGAGAGGGACTGTGTTTCAAAGCTATTATACTAATGGTTAGCATTTTGGTGGATCACCTACTGCACCATTTAAGCCTTTTTTGTTGTTTTAGTTTTTATTGTTTAATGGACAATGATTAAAAATTAGGAATTTATCATTTATTTAATTATTTGCTTAATTTCTACACAACTAAACACTTTAGAGCTTGGCGTAACTAAAATAAATGTACATCCATTATAATACACCCACAGTTTTTGGAGTTCTTTCTTTAATACTTTTTCTACAATCTTTAATCTTTTTCTTGAAGCATGTCCTTTGATCGCGATTTTTGGTGTTACAGCTTTGTTGGATAACCTTTCAGAAGCATACCTGTCAACATTGGGATGTGA
Organism: Danio albolineatus; assembly: GCA_903798035.1. Classification (NCBI taxonomy): domain Eukaryota; kingdom Metazoa; phylum Chordata; class Actinopteri; order Cypriniformes; family Danionidae; genus Danio; species Danio albolineatus. The sequence goes on from CAIGQQ010004837.1 coordinate 1,353,037, forward strand.
AAATAAGGGATACCCCAAACCCCCCTCACACACACACACACACACACACACAACGAAAAAAAAAAGTTCAGAAAACTAACATTAATAAAGAAATAGAATTATTAAATCTCATTAACCATTTTATTCGCTGTATAAGTCACACATTCTGATTAAAGAGTTATAGTGAAAGCATTCGATTGTTTTCCTGACTTTTTATGCTCATTTAGGACAAAATTAGTTGTGTTTGGAAAAAAAAAACATCAAGATCGCCATCTTTAGATGTTATTATTATTAATTATGTGTATATGTCTGTTCAAACACACACACAAAACCAAGTTTCCACTTTCGCTCCGCTTCAAATCACGTGTACAGAATCAATTTGGGAAACAGCGTCTGTTTATCACTATGGAGCGCGTCTGACAGTCACGCACCGCTTTATGACTGTTTTGAGGAGCGACGGCACCTGTAATGAAAAGGAAAGGGAATCCTGCCTTTTTTATATTTATTTCAAAGTGTTTTCATGCCTCAATAAACCGAAAGCACAGAACTGACTCACATTAAAGAGCGAGGGGCGCCCTCTGGTGGTTCGGCGGTATGGGTTGCGTATAGGGAGGATCGGCTCTTTAATGTTTATCGCCACCCTTCAGAGAAAGACTGAAAATACTGGAGAAATACGGGAAAATACCTTTACGGGATGATAGCACGATAGAGCTGTAAAATTCGGGAGAATCCCGGGAAAAACGGGAGGGTTGACAGGTATGTTCAGAATGCTGATGTTCCAGCCTTTGCGTCACTGATAGCCCGGAGATGGATTTTATTACACTGGAAGTCTTCTAAACCTCCTCCCACTGTCTCATGGTTAGAAGATTTGATGGCTTTTCTATATATTGAATAAATTAAGTTTACATTAAGAGGTTCCACTGAAAAATTTGATAAAAACTGGGATCCTCTAATTAATTTAGTTAGGAATTTAACTTTTCTTTTCGCTGATTAATAAGAATTAAAAAAAAAATTTCTCTTTCAAGAAACATTTCTGCCCTTTTAATTAATGTGTGTGTGTGTGTTAGTTATATTTTATGTATATTTATTTAGTTGCTTCGACAATTCTTGTAGCTGCTAATGTTGTTGTGTGTGTGTGTGTGTGTCTCCTCCTACATTATAACCACGAGCGTTCTGAAAATACGTTGAATTATAGTGAACAGACGAGGTCAGTTATAGCATATATAATCTCAGAGCTCAAAATATGGAGAAATTGAATGAGTTTAAACTTCTATAACATGAGTGTTGCACTTTATATCATTCAAATGGAATTTCTGACCAATGAGATTTCATTATGGGCGGGGCTAAACTAAGACAAACCCACAAATTTACATAAATATAATTGGGAGGGCTTAATGGGAGTGGGTGGAGCTTAATACATCCATGCCACCTCACTTTATTCTGATTGGTGGAATTTATAGAGCATCATGGGTAATGTAGTTTTTTCAGGACAAGCTACACTATAACCATGAGTGTTTTGAAAATAGGTTGAGTTATAGCGAACAAACGAGTTCAGTTAAAGCATATATAACCCCAGAGCTCAAAATATAGAGAAAACAAATGAGTTTACACTTCCAAAACACTTTATATCGGTCAAATGGAATTTCTGACCAATGAGATTTCATTATGGGCGGGACTACAATAAGACAAACCCAAAAATTTACATAAACATCACTGACAGTGTTCCATTGGAGTGGGCGGAGCTTATAATCTCTGTGTCATCTCACTGTGCACTCTAATTGGTGTAATTTTGTACAGCATCATGGGTAATGTAGTTTCTCAGCACAAACTACATTACTACCATGATTGTTTTAGGAATAAGTTGTATTAAAGTGAACAGACGAGTTTAATAACAGCATATATAACCTCAGAGATCAAAATATGGAGGAAGTTTATACTTCTATAACATGATTGTTGCACTCTATATCACTCAAATGGAATTTCTGACCAATGAGATTTCATTATGGGCGGGGCTAAACTAAGACAAACCCACAAATTTACATAAATATCACTGGCAGTGTTTCATGGGAGTGTGTGCATCATTGTGTTCTCTAATTGGTGGAATTTAATACAGCATCATGGGTAATGTAGTTTTTTAAGATTTCACTGTGGGCGGAGCTTTTATCACGTCACTCCTGGTTAAGATTGTGAGTTAGATCAATTAGATCCCTCTGTAAAATACCTGTTTTAAAGGAATGTTTCATGTTAAATACAAGCTCTTCTCCAATGCTGCAGACAGAGATCAACTCATATTTATTTACATATGCAAATCAAACACTATTCCGCAGCTCCTGATTGGCAGGTCCAGAGCATTCCAGAATCAAATGTCCTGTAGATTCGTGTGTGAAACAGGAATGATATGTGATTCCCGGGAATGCTGGTGGAGTGTTAAGGCATCCAGGAATAGGACAGTGAGAGTTCGGTTATTCGTGTCTGATTAGTCAATACAGCTGATTGTCACTACAACAGGTTAAAGGTCTCGTAATGCGTTTGGCCTTTGAGTGATGATGTGTTTCTATTAAAGTTGGCTCTGTACTCAAATCTAGTGAGCTCCCTACATAGACAGCATCTGAAAGCATCACACAGACGCCATACCTTTTAAACTTGCATCAGGTGAGCTGAATGAAATGAGTGAACATTAGTAATTTAATATTAGAATCAAAATTGGTAAACTACTTTATAATAAGCTGAATGTGGCAGAATGTTTAAAATTAGAATATGTATATATATATATTTTTTTCAATGCATTGCAAGTTTCAAAATAATTCCATTATTTTATTTATTTGATCAATTTATTCCTTTTGATGATTTTAAAAAAATCTAAAATCCAATGACATTTGCTTCAGTTAAAAGCATCAGCATTAAATAAATATAATAAAAATAAAATAAATAATAAAATAACAAATTAGTAAAACTAAATAAAATATTTATCTTAAATGAAATGCAAGTCACTTGAGATAATTTCGCATAAATTCAGCTGTTCCATTCGCACATATCGCGTCGCAGGATGTCTATTCACGCCTTTGCATTGACTTAACATGTAAATCACATGCGCTTGACGCTTCTACCGCGTCTGGTGTGAACACAGCATAAGACCAGTGGGGTCAATTCAGAGAGTCGCCGGTTTCTCAGCTCGGAGTGGCTTGGGTGTTGTAGGATCGGCGGTTTATATTGGTGCCATGACCCGTATGGGAGTGAGGTTTAGGGCGGTGAGTATAACAGAGGCCAGCTAGTGAAGTGCTGTGCAGGTAAACCTTACTACTCTGAGCTCTTAAAATAAGGTGCTCTCGCAACAAATGCTAGAGGCCGTGGTCTTTAACCTCCTTGATATTCGGAGAGTTGCTGGTTCAATCCCAGCTCGAAGTGGGTTGGGTAACGTAGGAGCAGCAGGGTTATGCCTCCTTTTTAGAGTAACCAACTCCTATTTGGAGAGTAACTGGTTCGACACCAACTTGGAGCGGGTTGAGTGGTGTAGGACCAGCGGGGTTATGTCTCCTTGTTAGAGCAACCAACTCCCATTCGGAAAGTCACTGGTTCGACACCAGCTCGGAGAGGGTTGGGTGGTGTAAGACCAGTGGGGTTATGCCTGCTTGGTAGAGCAACAAACTCCAATTCAGAAAGTCGCTGGTTCGATCCCAGCTCGGAGAGGGTTGGGTGGTGTAGGACCGGCGGGTTATATTGGTGCAATGACCCAGACAGGAGTGAGGTTTAGGGAGGTGAGTGTAACAGAGGCCAGCTAGTGAAGTGCTGTGCAGG
>CAIGQQ010004837.1:1427705-1439190 GCA_903798035.1 Danio albolineatus
ACACACACACACACACACACACACACACACACACACACACACACACACACACACACACACACACACACACACACACACACACACACACACACACCTTACTCATCTTACATCTCAATTTCAACATACTGACAATCACACAACAGAACAATCCACTATACTGCACTGGAGCTTAAATAAACTTTATAACACAAAACAACATTACGCAAGGAGTCACGGTGGCGCGGTGGGTAGCACGATCGCAAGAAGGCATTTCTGTGTGGAGTTTGCATGTTCTCCCCGTATTGGTGTGGGTTTCCAAATTCTTGAACAGGTGTATGTTTAATGAAATCAGCATTATTTTAGCATGATTGAAATACTGTCAACCCTCCCGTTTTTCCCGGGATTCTCCCGTATTTTGCAGTTCTATCCCGCTATCATCCCGTAAAGGTGTTTTCCCATATTTCTCCAGTATTTTCAGTTTTTCTCTGAAGGGTGGCGATAAACATTAAAGAGCCGATCCTCCCTATACGCAACCCATACCGCCGAACCACCAGGGGCCGCCCCTTGCTCTTAAATGTGAGTCAGTTCTGTGCTTTCGGTTTATTTAGGCATGAAACACTTTAAAATAAATATAAAAACGGCGGGATTCCCTTTCCTTTTCATTACAGGTGCCGTCGCTCCTCCTATACAATCCTCAAAACAGTCATAAAGCGGTGCGTGACTGTCAGCAGACGCGCTCCATAGTGATAAACAGACGCTGTTTCCCAAACCGATTCTGTACACGCGATTTGAAGCGGAGCGAAAGTCTGGGTTTGTGTGTGTGTTTGAACAGACATTCACACATAATTAACAATAATAACATCTAAAGATGGCGATCTTAATGTTTTTTTTTTCCAAACAACTAATTTTGTCCTAAATGAGCATAAAACGTTAGGAAAGCAATCGAATGCTTCATTATAACGTTAGATGTATGCATTGTTAAAGTGACGCCTCTGTAATTTAATACAATCAAACTGAAAATCATAATAAATGAGATTCATTCTCTGCTCTTTATTCAGAATGTGTGAGTTATACAGTGAGAAATAATTAATAAGATTTGATAATTCCATTTCTTTATTAATGTTAATTATCTGGCCTTTTTTGGGGGGGTGGGGGGTAATCCCTTATTTTCACATCTCAGACCCCGTTTACACTAATGCGTTTTCGTTTGAAAATGCATAAGTTTTCGTCTACACTACGCTGGAGTTTTCGAGCCGCGAAAACGGAGCGTTTTGGAAACACTGGAGAGGCCATTTTCATTCTAAAACGCTGCTGCTCCGTCTCAGTGTGGATGGGGGAAACGGAGACGTCTGAAAACGGAGGCGTGGCTGCTGAGATTCACTACTCGATTGGGGCTTTTTGGTCATTGCGTAACCTTTCCTTATTCGTCAAGCCCCTATCACATGACTATAACGCCACCTGCAGACGGCAGACCAGTCTTCACTGTTGTCCGTTTTAGACGCCATTGTGCAGTTAAACTCTGCCTTTTTTACTACAACAGCTGCATATATTCGCAAGAAGCAAGCTAATGTTCCAGCACTCGCTAATCGTTCGCGTTTCAAGCGACGTAAGCCCTATTTAGAATGTCGAGCGAGACACATGCTTCCTGTTTATACCTGGATGCGCATGCCCAGAGTGCAACCAGAGAATGGTCACGTGATATACGTTTCTGGTGGAGTAGTGTGGACGGAGATCTGTTGAGAGACGCTGGGTGAAACGCTAGTGTGGACGCGGATCATTTTCATGCTAAAACGCCGTTTTAAAACTAAAACGCACTAGTGTAAACGGGGCCTCAATGTTGACCGGTATGTGTATAACAGCAAACACACACACGTTATGAGCCAGAGGTAACTTGTGGGGATATTTTTTTTACTTTGTCCTGTCATAAGGAGTAGATGGAGCGTTTATGAAGACTTATTAAAGTACCGAGGCCTGCCAATGTTTACACAGTGGGAAAGTTGGTGGTGTTCTACTACACAGTGAGGGCGATTTCGTCTTTTTAAAGGCAAATCTGCACCCTCAGCCAGTCCAGCAGTCCATGCCACTCAGCGTGGGGGCTACTTAGTAAGCAGGGATCAGTGGAGACTACACACTCTCAGAAAAAAAGGTACACGATGGTACAAATAATGTTCCTTGAAGAACAGTTTTGTACCTTTGTAAAAATTGTACCTTATATGGTACTGAAAAGACCTCTTATGATACTGTTCTGTGCCTTTTATGGTACAACTGAAATGAAGGTACATAATCGTTCTCATATAAAAGGTACAAAAGTGTTGAACAACTACTTCTTTATTACAGTATCTATGAAAATTAATATGACTGGAAAGGCAAAGTGATTTTTATGAATAATTTCCATATTATAACAAGAATCATCATTTAAGAGTATATGTTTAAAGATACTTATAAACACATTTTTAGTTCTATAATACAAAACAACTGGTAAAACATGAAACTGTAGGTATTGTAAACTAAACATTTAAGGCATTTTAATAAATGTTTGGTAAGCATTTTTGACACTGTTAAGGTACAAAGTGTCTTGTCACTGTGGTGGTACCTTTCACAAAGAATACAATATTGTATCTGCAGGTTTTTAAAAACGAAGGTACATTTTGGTTTCCCGTGGTATAAATCATGACCTTAAAAGGTACAAATTTGTTTCTTTTCTTAAGGTACAATTCTGCCCCATAAAAAGGTACTGCCCCAGTGACAAGGGTTTGTACCTTCTTTGGTACAACATTGTACCATTTTTTCTGAGAGTGCAGGATGTTCGTGCATCGCTGGTTTAGGAAGGTCCTGTAGTCACACAGCCTTTATACTATGGAAGGCAGGTAAATATATAAATAGTAAATAGTAATATATTGTAAGGTCTGCGTTAACATAAGTAAGCCATAAATGTAAGCAGTATGCTGATGCACGTGTGTTATAATACACAGCTGCTGACTCGGTTACCATCAGCAGACTTAGGCCCCGTTTACACAAGTGCGTTTTAGTTTTAATACCGCGTTTTAGCATGAAAACGATCCGCGTTTCACCCAGCGTTTCTGAACATATCTCCGTCCACACTACTCCACCAATAACGTATATCACGTGACCATTCGCGCACTCTGGGCATGCGTGTTCAAGTATGAACGGGAAGCATGTGTCTCGTTCGGCGTTTGGTTATTGTTAGTCAACAAACGCTGGTTAAACGATGAACACGATAGCAAAGAAAGCAAGAGAGGTCTTTTAGTGGACAGACGACGAGGTCGAGCTGTTGTAGTAAGAAAGGGAGAGTTTAACTGCACAATGGCGCCTAAAACAGACAATAGTGCAAACAACGCTCCCATTTCTGTGTCCATGTTGTTGTTTACAGTGAAGACTGGTCTGCCGTCTTCCGGTGGCGTTTTAGTCATGTGATAGGGGCCTGACAAATAAGGAAAGGCTACGCAATGACCCAAAAGCCCCAATAAAGTAGTGAATCTCAGCAGCCACACCTTCGTTTTCAGATGTCTCCGTTTTCCCCATCCACACTGAGACGGAGCAGCAGCGTTTTAGAATGAACACGGCCTCTTCAGCGTTTCCAAAACGCTCCATTTTCGGGGCTCGAAAACTCTGCTGTAGTGTGCACGGATGCCGTAACCGTAGCAAAACTTATGCGTTTTAAAACGAAAACGCATTAGTGAAAACGGGGTCTGAGTATCTGGTCAAATATCTTCATTTATGAGGTGTTGAGCTTATTCTTCAATGCTGAAGTTGCTCGTTTTCATGATTGTTTTAGAGCTTCTGATTCAGTCTCCTATGGGAGAAATGACTAGGAGCAATAAACGGCAGAAGTGGTCAAACCACTCACTCTACAAACAAGTGTTAGCATGACTACACAGACAAAGTAGAATAATATAATAAGAAAACATCAGTTTGCAACATCCAGCAGCAGAACGAGCTGTTTTTAATGTCTATAAATGAATGGAAGTGATTGAGACCGGAAGTCTCGAGACAAAAAGACTCAAATGGCTGCGCCCGCTCATACACAGAGGATAAGGTCAATAGCGGATGTGTTTGGACTGTTGGGGAAAGCCGGAGCACCCAGAAACCCACACCAACACAGGGAGAACATGCAAACTCCACACAGAAATGCCAACTGACCCAGCCGGGACTCGAACCAGCGACCTTCTTGCTGTGACAACACAGTGCTAACCACTGAGCCACCATGTCGCCGCTGTTTAGCATGTCAACTAAACCTTATATCAATAAAAACACGCAAACGCTTTACACAAATGTGCATCAATGAACATACAAGCTGCGAATGAATGAGTCAGATACTCAGATCAGCTTCAAACCCCAAACACACGCACACACACACACACACACTCTACAAAACATCGGAGCAGTGTGTGTGACTGAAGATTTCACAGTACACACAGGAGACGGAGAGAAACACACACACTAACCTGCACTTTAGAGCAATCCATCAGACAGTAGACAGAGCGAGAGACGACTGACTGACATGAGGACTACACACACACATGCACGAAGACACACACACACACACACACACACACACAGTGCTGGTTTCCGCTGACTGTAAATGGCCTTTCTCTCTCACTAAAGGCACCTGTTACTGGAGCTCTCACACACACACACACACACACACACACACAGAGAGAGAGAGAGAGAAATGCACACAGAGAACTGACATGACGACATGCATATTCACACACTTCTTAGTGCCAGTCAATGTATTGAAATCAGTAAGAAAAGTCAGATTACTCTTACAATATTACTGTTAACCTCTTAAACTCTGCGGACCCGGTACCGGGTCCGGTGAAGTCATCAACTTCCCTTTCATTTTTAAAGGTCTGTGGTTGCGCAAGACCCCTATAAGTGGTTCCATTTGAAAGTGTAGAAGCTATATTTTATGCACATAAGCATCACTTAGGTTTTTATTTTACTGTACAAAAGTTATTAACATTTAATTACACAACAAAATACTGGATACCCGAGCTGTCATTTTCATATTTTTATATGCTTCATATATGACACACATGTACAAGTCATAGCTCAAATAAAAGCTCTTGCCTGTCCATGTACAATTCTAGCGTTCCTTTACTGAATTATATTCACATATCAAACAGTTATCAAATTGTTTATGGCGCAGAAAAAGAAGACAGCCTAAAATAAGCTTTTTTTCTAGGAGCTGAGGAAGTTTTGGAGAAGCTGACTTTGACTTCTTTGATATAATGTTATGATACAAATGGGAAGGAGAAATGAGAAAGTAATGGAAACTCATGCTCTTATCATGTAAGAACTATGCAGAAGCAAATATGTCATATTTGATATGAATGATCAAAAAGTTATTTTCCCAATATTCAGTTGAATTACAATAACCTTTGCATACTCTATGGTAGAGACAAAACTCTTTTTCCTAGTGTTTGCTGCTCTCTGCTGGTTTCCAGCAGAACTGTCTGCAGTTGTCTTATTCTCTTATGGGATTATCTACACATTTTCAAAAAAGCATTTTAGAACAAAAAATAAAAAAGCGCCCAATGTTGAAGTAATTCATCATAAAACAGAAAACATAACAAATATTATTTATTACTTTCAGCAGTTTCTTTTGTAAATTCAAATGGTTTTCTGTCCAATAACACTGGAATTTGTCATTTACACCACTGCATTTGGATATGGAAGACTTTCCAAGTTTGGTGGCGGAAATTACATAAAAAAAGGTATAGCACCTCTCATCAGTTGGAATACAATAACGTTTGCATAGATTATGATAGAGGCATTTTTTCTTATGATTACTGACATGTGCAGGAACCACCAAAAATTAATTACAGAAACCTAGACCACACAGAACCTAAAAGGTACTGTTTTAAATTTGAGTTTAAAACGAAAAAATACAGAAAGGTCCTCTTTTTTTAAATGTTTATGATAACACAGACAACATATACAATTATTTTAATCACTTTCAAAAGTGTTTTATGAAAATTTAAAGGGTTTTCTTTAAAATGACACCACATTTTTGCATTTACTCCTCTGCATGTGGATTTAGGAAGCTTTTAAAATTAGGTAGACAAAACCCAGGCAGAAATCCCAAAATAGCACCAGAGTGTAAGAGGTTAATATTAGTTTGTTAACTCCATATCCACATTAAAGATGACAGAGACCCACTAGATCATGCCATTCGCCAGTTAGAAAACTTCACAGTACTTTATAATACTTCAATTCCCAATGAAAACTGTGTTATATCAGCACGCTTCAGTTGTGTAGCAGCAAAACTTGTCATCATGTGCAGTATTTCATGCATGCAAGCATCGCTGGTCTCACTCTCTCACATGCTTTGTCCTAAAGCCACTACTCTATGCTTAGTGTTTGGTCGATTACTGTATGCTGTATGCCCACTACTCTATGCTTAGTGTTTGGTCGACTACTGTATGCTGTATGCCCACTACTGTATGCTTAGTGTTTGGTCGTCTGCGTGCAGGAATTACACTCATTAAGCCATACTTACATGCTATTTCAGACTGAATATTAGCACGGTGAACAATATAGGGAGCGCGTCGCAGGCTGTCGTTGTTCAGTAGTGGACCGATGTGAATATAAAAGCACCTTTAGCTCAGTGAAGCAGGCTATTAGCGCTGTTTACTGATGTTAAACTGAATAAAATCTACATTATTGATGCTGTAAAAGGATCTTATGAAACTGAAAATAGTCACATTAATCGATCGTCGGGAGATTTCAGTGGCTGAACAACACTACTGTGTATATAACCCATTCAAAACAACACAATCTACATCAGCTTTACCAAAGTCCCTTTATGGAAAGTCATTTCACTCGGCGTCCTCTTTGAAACGCCTCTCGTCAGTATGCTCGGGTGTTCTGTCTGAATGGGGAAACATCAAATTCTCTGAAACTGTTAGCGTAGCTTATGATGACGTTACACATTTGGAATCCCCAATACAATTAAGCAACAGCCGTCTCATGAGTTTCGTTTCTAAACGTTTGAATTTAACAAAATCTGCATATTTTCAGACTGCCCAAGCTGGGCAGGGGACAGGGCGATTTAACCTAAAATCAAAATCTCGATTAATTGAATATTTTAACTCAATTACGATTAATGAACGATTCTTTTGTTTATTTATTTTTAATTTTTTTGCCCTCTCCGCACCGCCCACAGTCGTCAACGTTACCAAGCTGACCAATCACAGAGCTTGCGCTATGTGTTGTTATGACATATAGTTACATTTTTTGAGAGGTAAGCATTGGCGTCAGTCACAGCGAGGGGTATAGGACTGAAGCCTGCGCCAGACCACACACTGCGCTCGATGCAGAAGTGTAAACAGAGCGGGTCATGTGACTCCACACATGGTAAGGAAAGTAACTGAAAAAATGACCTGAAAAAATAAGATTGATTAGAATTAATTAATAATTCCTTACATTAATAATTCTCTACATTTATATACACAGCAGTACTCTTTCAGTGTTTAAAGACAGACCTTAGTCAAAATGATTAGAACTGTTACTGAGTTTACAGCACGCTAATATCACTACAATATTATAAACTGAAAGATCTGCTATAGATGCTGCTCTCAGAGTGTAAACATGTAAACTCCGCAATCAAACTATTACTGCTGTGTAGAATTTTCACCACATTTAGTGACAGTATACTCTATACACACGGCTTTCTGACGCTGCCTACCGAGTGCATCTAAGTTACTGAGAAATGCGGAGGGTTTTTTATTTCTCTCATACGCCGCGCGGTATTAAACGCTCCATTAAACGCTCCATTTCTCACATCTCGTATGTCACGGGGGACATGCAGGAAATGTTCCTGGAGAAGTAAAAGTGCCAAACTGCAGTTAAAGTCAACAAATTAGTAATTTGGCAAATAATTCGATTACTGCTGTCCATGTAAACACAGTCACTGTCTTTCTCCTCTGCGTCTGTGTTTGGTGCTGAAAATCAGCAGGTGCACTAATGGAAACTCCCATTTTAATGTAAAACCTTCCCTCTTTCCCTCCTCTGACACTCCCACCTAAACAGAGCTGGACACACCCACTTTCCTGAGCTTTTCCAGACTGTAGGTGTGAAAACACCCTGCTGAGACTGGGGGTTTCGTGGCTCTTTGAGGCCCTGTTTACACTAGTGCGTTTTCGTTTTAAAACGCACGCGTTTTGCTAAGGTTACGCCATCCGTCCACACTACGCCGGAGTTTTCGAGCCGCGAAAACGGAGCGTTTTAGAAACGCTGGAGAGGCTGTTTTCATTATAAAACGCTGCTGCTCCGTCTCAGTGTGGATGTGGGAAAACGGAGACATTTGAAAACAGAGGCGTGGCTGCTGAGATCCGCTACGTGATTGGGGCTTTTGGGTCATTGCGTAACCTTCCCTTATTCGTCAAGCGCACATGACTATAACGACACCGGAAAACAGCAATACCAGCCTTCACTGTAAACACTGTATTTTCGATAGCCATGGATGTTTTATATTCATTTGTTACTTTAAGTTACAACTCGACCTCGTCGTCTGTCCTCAAAAAGACCTCTCGCTTTCTTTACCATCGCGTTCATCGTTCAACCAGCGTTTGTTGACTAACAATAACCAAATGCCGAGCGAGACACGTGCTTCCTGTTTATACTTGAACGCGCATGCCCAGAGTGCACGAATGGTCACGTGATATACGTTTCTGGTGGAGTAGTGTGGACGGAGATCTGTTGAGAGACGCCGGGTGAAACGCTAGTGTGGATGCGGATCATTTTCATGCTAAAACGCCGTTTTAAAACTAAAACGCACTAGTGTAAACGGGGCCTAAATTAACTAATGTTTACAATTGAAGCAGTATTTGTTTAATAGTCACACAGTCTTTTATCAGTATTTCAGCATGTGGCAGGCCAGAAAAAATTATATAAACGTTTCAACTATTAAGCTAATTAACCAATCATACCTACAAGTAGTTGGTGCTTTTATGAACACCACCGAAAACACAATCTGAATATGCCCCACAGCACCATAAGGGTTGAGGTGGTGTTTCTAAGTGTCCACAATATCAATATTGTGTGTGTTCATTCATACATTCTTTTTCTTTTCAGCTTAGTCCCTTTATTAATCTGGGGTCGCCACAGCGGAATGAACCGCCAACTAATCCAGCATATGTTTTACACAGCGGAAGCCCTTCCAGCTGCAACCCAACACTGTAAAAAACCCATAAACACTCATTCACACACATACACTACAGATCATTCATCTCACCCAATTCACCTATAGCGCATGTGTTTGGACTGTGGGGGAAACCGGAGCACCCGGACGCTCGAATCAGTGACCTTCTTGCTGTGAGGTGATCGTGCTACCCACTGCGCTACTGTGACACCAGTGTGTGTCATTGACTTATTAATATTAATTAATAATTTTGAATTATTGGATATCGCCATGTGTTTAACGTGCACACTTCCACACACACATGTGCACATATGCATACACCCATGCAAATGCATACACATGCACACACACATAAACATATGCACGCACACACAAACATGCAAGCATGCACACACACACACGTGTAAATATATATATATATATATGCATGTGCACACACACAGACATGCACACACACACATATGCATGCCCACACATACATGCAAACACACATGGGTGCACCCAAACGCACACACACATATATGCATGCACACAAACTCACGCATGCGAACACACACACACACACACACACACACACACACACACACAGACACATGTGCGAGTGAGATGAGTGTGATGAACCACAGGAAGCTTGACCTGTTTGTGCTGCGCTTCAGTCTTTGAGAAACGCTCCAGAAATAGCTCACGCTGAGCCCTGGTGCTGATAATAGAGTCATTTCCTCACCGCACGCTAACTCGAACACATCTCTGACACGCACACACCACTGACATCAACACACACTCTACATACCAGAGATACAGTCACAACCTATAACCACACACACACACACACATACACACACTCAAATGGCATCACTTTAAATATCATAACTGAGTAACTGATATGAATCTGTTCATCTTCAACTGTATTTGGGAGATATTAATAACACAATGGGCCTGCTGCATACTGGGAAATAATGCAGTTCACATTATTTATTCATTCATTTTCCTTTGGCTCAGGCCCTTGATTATCAGGGGTTGCCACAGCAGAATGAACCACCAACTAGGGCTGTGCGATTAATTTAAATCATATTGAAATTTGACATGCATGATTTCTAAATCGCCTCACAGCATGATTTTCCCGCTGAGTGGTATTTGAACCAATCAGTGTAGTATGAAGTATGCACTTTTGGATGCAGCCATGTACTCTGCACCATGGCTGGCTGCTTGGTGAACGTTTCTTTCTATCTCACCATGAACGCAGTTGACCAATCACAATAGACCAATCAACAGACTGGGCCATCAGACCAATCACAACAGAACGGGTCATCAGACCATTGACAACAGACCTGGTCATTGGACCAATGAAAACAGACCTGGTCATTGGACCAATGATAACAGACCAGGTCATGGGACCAAGAAAAAAAAAGACTGGGTCATGGGACCAATCACAACAGACTGGGCCATAAGACCAATGACAGCAGACCGGGTCATCGGACCAATCAACAGACTGGGTCATCAGACCAATGACAACAGACCGGGTCATTGGACCAATCAACAGACTGGGTCAATGGACCAATGACAACAGACTGTGTCATCGGACCAATGACAGCAGTCCGGGTCATCGGACCAATCACAACAGACCAGGTCATCGGACCAATGAAAACAGACCGGGTCATCGGACCATTCAACAGACTGGGTGATCAAACCTATCACAACAAACCGGATCATCGGAACAATGACAGCAGTCTGGGTCATCGGACCAATCCCAACAGACCGGGTCATCGGACCAATGAAAACAGACCGGGTCATGCACCAATGACAACAGACCAGGTCATCGCACCAATGACAGCAGTCTGGGTCATCGCACCAATGAAAACAGACCAGATCATTGGACCAATGACAGCAGTCTGGGTCATCGGACCAATCACAACAGACTGGGTCATTGGACCAATGACAGCAAACTGCATGATCAGACCATTGACAACAGACCGGGTCATCGGACCAATCAACAGACTGGGTCAACGGACCAATGACAACAGACTGGGTCAACGGACCAATCACAACAGACTGGGTCATCAGACCAATGACAGCAGTCCGGGTCATCGGACCAATCACAACAGACCAGGTCATCGGACCAATGAAAACAGACCTGGTCATCGGACCAATCAACAGACTGGGTCATCGGACCAATCAACAGACTGGGTCATCAGACCAATCAACAGACTGGGTCAACGGACCAATGACAACAGACTGGGCCAATGGACCAATCACAACAGACCAGGTCATCAGACCAATGACAGCAGTCCGGGTCATCGGACCAATGACAGCAGTCTGGGTCATCGGACCAATCACAAC
>CAIGQQ010004837.1:1461864-1475396 GCA_903798035.1 Danio albolineatus
TTATTATTATTATTATTAATGATATTATTATTATTATTATTGTTATTATTATTATTATTATCATTATTATCATCATCATTATTATTATTAATATTATAATTATTATTATTAATATTATTATTATTATTATTATCATTATTATTATTATTATTAATATTATTATTATCATTATTGTTTTTATTATCATTATTATCATATAATCATTATTAATATTATAATTATTATTATCATTATTATTATCATCATTGTTATTATTATTATCATTATTATTATCATTATCATTATTATTATTATTATTTTATTTTTATTATTATTATTATCATTAGTATTGTTATCAATACTATTATCATTATCATTATTATCATTATTATTATTATTATTATTATTATTATTATCATTATTATTATTATTATTATTATTATTATTTATATTACCATTTTTATTATTATCATTATTATCATTATTATTATTATTATTATTATTTAGTGACATTTTTTTTCAAAGTTGAATATGAATATGAAAATTAATGTACAACATGCTTTCAGAGATATAATCAGAGGCAAGATTTTCCAAGCATGTGTAATGTGCTATAGTGCAAATGTACCACCAAATCAAATAATAAACAATAGCAGCAAACAGGCTAACTATGTATTTACCACATATATATATATACGATAATTTTAAGGGCAAAATAATAATACAGAAATGATAGTAATCCTTAAAGATAAAAAAATAAGTAAGTAAATATGATTAATCTAATCTTATGATTGTTTGCATACTTTGATTGCTCGCAGAGGATAAGGAGTTGTCAAGACTTAAACAGTAATTAGCTCACAACTTTTTTTTTTTTGATTGACTGAACATAAGCTACACTCAAAAAAAAAATTTAGGACTAGCTTGCTAACATTGTTGGATACGTTCAACATTTTTGACATGCATGACCTATAGGACTTCAGGCTTTTCTGTCATCTACTATTAAAACCCAATTTTTGAAGTGGCAGTTTTGTATCCAAATCTCCTCAAATGTGCATTTTCCAGCCGTGTTTGACTGCGTTTCACTTACTGGAAGTGATTGTCAGTTGACAAGAAGGAAAATGATAAAATTGCACTGACAAGTAGCCTGACAAAACCAATAGGCAAAGCACATGAAACAATACAAATGACGTTTCAAGAGTTCACACTTAGATAATGCTTGACTATGATAGCAGCTTTGGCATGCTGTTCCTGGGAGAGAACCCTAGATGAGCCCACGGCTTCCGGATAGTCAGTGAGGTAGTGCTCGAAAGCCCCCCTGATTCATTATTTGCCTATACCTTGATTAATAAAATTGTTCTATAGGAATCAATTCAGTATGTATGCATTAAGTGCTTGTGACTGTTACGATGATTCTCTTGTGTCACATGTTTTAGACTGTGGGAGGAAACCAGAGTACCTGTGGAAAACCCACACGAACACAGGGAGAACATGTAAACTCCGCACAGAGTGCCAGCTGGCTCAGTTAGGACTTGAACCAGTGGCCTTCTTGGCCTTCATGCAGTTCCTTGAATTTCAATGTCTGGATTATACCTTATGAGTAGGGCCACACAGAATCTGCGCGTGCAGAATTCCGCAGAATTTCCGCAGAATTTTAGCCCATCATTGATTCTGTTTATTTACTGATGTAAATGTGTGTAAATTATATTTAATCAGTCTTCAAATTAAATTTCAGTAAAATACTGATTAATATGAAAATATTCATATGACTTGTAAAGTACTGGAGTTTGTAAAGTAATATTTTCTGTCTTTTAGAAGAGATTTATATGAGAGACTTGCTTCGTTTACCAAATAAAGTGGATCTAATTGGATTTGCATTGTAAACATTAAATAAAGGTTAAAATGGTATTACTTTTTATTTCATATATAAAATTTTTAGTTATGATACTCCTAAAATCATTCCGCATAAATCCACAGATTTTTAACAAAATACTCCGCAGAAATAGCAAGAAATGGCCGCAGATTCCGTCTGGGCCTACTTATAAGTTTATTAACTGATTCTCACAGGAGCTCCTGGCAGTCCGGGTCCAAGGGGTCTCACCGGGCTTCCTGGTCGTCCAGGATTCAGAGGACCTCCTGGGATAAAAGGTGAGACACAACAAGACTCACACTACAAGACTCACACACATTTATTATGTGTCTATTGCATTAGGAAAGCAATTTGAAGTGTCTATTGCATTAGGAAAGCAATAGACTGAACCACTGCTCCAGCGCATTTAAAATGAATTGTGTTACAGGTGAGAAAGGTGATATTGGAGATAAGGGTGACTTGGGGCTCCCTGGAACTTCAGGGTCAAAGGGTGAGAGGGGCAGCAAAGGTCAGTGAAACGTCTCTAAATCACTATCATATTTACATACACAGAATGCCTATGTTGACCATGTTTGTATACGTGCTATTAAGGTGAAAAGGGTGACCAGGGTCTGGATGGTCCTATGGGAGAACCGGGCCCAAAAGGAGAAGATGGTCAATGCCCGCAAAGCTGTGAGCCCATACCTGGACAAGATGGTGCACCTGGTCTCCCTGGGCTTGTAGGTCCACGTGGGTTACCTGGTCTGAATGGAGACCTTGGACCCAAAGGGCAGAAGGGAGATCCAGGTGTGGCAGGTGGACCTGGCACACCAGGTGACACAGGGCCAAAGGGTGACCAAGGTCCACAGGGCCTGTGTAATTGTCATGATGGGGCTCCAGGAGCCCAAGGTCAAAAGGGAGACAAAGGTGACAAGGGAGATAATGGTTTGACAGGGGCACAGGGTGTGAATGGAACCACAGGCCCTAAAGGTGCCAAGGGAGACATGGGAATGACTGGTATTCCTGGACCTTGCTCACCTACAGTGCAATCTGCTTTCTCTGCCACCATTACCACCTCTTATCCTGCACCAAACCGCCCTGTTCTTTTCAAACGTGTCATCTACAACTTAAACCAGAACTACAGCCCTGATAATGGTGTGTACACAGCCCCTATCAACGGAACCTACGTGTTTAGCTACAACTTACAAGTGTCTACCCGTATGCTGAAGGTTGGACTCTTCCGTAACTTTGAGGCCGTGGTGAGGACAACTACACCGGTGGAAATGAACACCGCTTCTCAGCAGGTGGTGATGGGTCTGGGTCAGGGGGATTGGGTGTGGTTGCAGGTGAAAGACAGCACCACTAATGGCATTTTTACTGGCACCGAGTCCAGCAGCACATTCAGTGGGTATCTATTGTACCCTGACAGATGTGATGACATGTTGTCAAGAGATTTCATGGAAAATGAGTTCCCAGCCACAGATCTTAACTGGGAGTAGAGGCCTACGTCTGCATCCCAAGCTCTACTACTTAAATTCCTAGTCAATCTCTACTTTCTAAACCAGCACCCAAATATAGCCATTTCTTGTGCAGGGCTGCCATTCTGTAGAACTAGTTCCAAACCTAGTCAGACACACCTGAACCAGTTAATCGAGGTGCTCAGGATTACTTTAAACTAACAGGCAAGTGTACTAAAGCAGAGTCGGCACTTCAGTCTGAAGGATAGTAGGTGGCCAGGAATAGGGTTGGCTAACCCCAGCTTAGACCTACACCCAAAATGTATTCGAAAAACTTAGACCCAACTTTCTGAATCTAAACTTTAATCTACTCCTTAGAGTAAACTTTCAACTTCAATCGAGACCTATACACAAGATTCATAGTTCAACCTTATCTACTCCCTAGACCTGCACCCGCATCCATTGGCTACAACCAACCTTCTAATCCGTAAGTTTTATCCACTCCCCCAATGTGCCTCTAAACCTACCTACACTCAACATTCCAAAGTTCTACAATCTAGACCTTCGCCCAAGTGTCTTAACCTAAGCTTTTATCTACCCGTAGACCTGATAGACATAACCAAAGCTTCTAAACCTAAACATATATCTACTTCCTCCCTCTCCCTGAAGGTTGTCCCTAAACTGTTCACCTTCACCCTACGTTCCTAACCTTCATACACACACTCAACTTCAGCCCCCAAAGGGCTGCCCCCAAAACTCTTCACCTAAACCCAACATTTAAAACAATCTATTATCTACTCTCCCCTGAGGGCTGTCCCCAAGACACTTCACCTAAACCCAACCTTCTAAACTTTCAACTACAACCTACACTTACACCCATGTTTCTTAACCCACTCTTTTATCTGCTTCCACCTAAGAGCTGTCCCTAAAATCTTCACGTAAACCCAACATTCTAAACTTTCTACTACAAGGGCTTAATTTGTGCCAGAACAAGCCGGATCCGGATCCAGCACCTCTGAAATCTGATCACGCACCATTTTACCAATCCCCTCCTCAGCCGCCCTCCTCCCACGTCCACTGTTCACTTTCACTTTCTTCCGCGACTCCCCAACCCTCTTCACTTTCGTCCACAACACCCACACTCCGCCCCGCTCTTCACTTTCGTCCACAACACCTCTCCATCCTCCATCCTCTGCTGGATCTGTTATCCTGATCTGTTCCGGGACCTCGCAATTCACAAATTAAGCACTGACTACAACCTAGACATACACCCACGTTTCTTAACCCAATCCTTTATCTACTCACCCTCTGGGCTTTCCCCAAGACTCTTCACCTATACCCAACATTTTAAACTTTCAAACTTCTAACACCACCCTAGACCTACACTCAACAACCCAGAGCTAAACATTCTAACCTAACTCCCCAGACCTGCATCTAAGTAACCTCTTGGGTTACTAAACTCTACACCCAGCAATCTATTAAATATGCCCGTGGTAGGCAAGTTCAGTCCCGGAGAGCCACAATCCTGTAGGAATTTACTCCAAACCTAAATCAAACACACCTGATCAAGCTAATCAAGGTCTTAGGGCGTACTCACACTATGTACAGTTCCCTTTAACCGGGCCAAAGCACGCTTGTCCCCCCTCCCGTCTCTCCCGACGGCCCGCACTCTCATTGCATTCGGGTCTGAGCACGTTTACGTCATCGATGATGCGCTGTTCAGTGTAAGAGAAGCGCTCTCAGAGATTTCAGTGGACATTTCTTTATAGCATTATATGGTTTCAGTGGTTTGATATACAGTGACACACAGTTAGATATTCCCCCGAACAGATCAGCCACTGCTGACGCTCATAAACAATCATGACGTTCTCGTGCTGCAGGAATTAGAAGGTTTACTAAAGGCGCAGCTGTCGTGCAGAGAGGGGTTTGTGTCTTTAATAATCTACGACAGTTTGTGTTCATTAAACAGTAAGAATGATTGATAAATGCATATCAAACAGTCCCCAAAAGTCACGTCTCCTCTTCAGTTTTGGGCTCAGGCGCGCTCTGCACTCACACTACAAGCGTGCAGCACCAAAGCCCAAGTGAACCGCGCTCAGGCACACCTCTTCCAACCGGGCCAGGGCCGGCCAACTGTACCGTGCCTGAGCCCGATTCAGCGCACTCACACTTCTAAAATTATCCGGGAAACGGCCTGAGCACGGTTCGGATAGCATAGTGTGAGTACGCCCTTACTGTTACTGGCAAGCTTCAGACAGGTGAGGTTTTAACAAGGCTGGGGCTGCAGCTGTTCAGGAACAAAATTGCCTACCTGAACTGTACCCTAAACCAGTGGTTCCCTAATCCAATCCTTGGAGCTCCCTGCCCTTCACAATTTCAGTGCATTTCAAATGAGATCACTCTCTTGAGGGGCACTTTAGAGTGTAAACAGTCATGGCCAAAATATTGAAGTGTTATTTAAATCTGGCCACCTCAAAGAGCCCCTTTGAATGAAGGATTTTGAAGGCTACGATTGATGGACATGATCAGGGAATGTTTGAACACTGTTCAATTCGAAATGGCTAAACCCTACGCCTTGATGGCATTGGCCACTCCCTTAAAAATACATTTTAGACCTTCATCCTAAATCCCATGAATTACTTTGTTGCCTAACCAGTTTCTAAAACGATTCAATCTAAACTCCTAACCTCTAATGTTTCCATAATATCTCAGATTACACATAGATTCTATTTTAAGATGACTTTGAGAAGCTTTTATGCAGGAGTCAATCTTTTGGCTGAAAGAAGGGCCTTGTCTTTTTCATGTCTGGAATGGACACGAGTGGTGTTTATTTACAGTGCACGTCTTGTAACTTGATTAGCTGCATTGTGCCGACATCAATAGCTGTATTGTAACTCCCGACCGTGCAGATCAATGGAAAGGTCGCTCCCTTGACAGACACATTTTCCCACCGGATGTTTGTTAAATGAGCAGGAATGTGCCAATCAGCTGTTATATCACGGTTCCAGCTATTGAGGGGGCCCACGCTGTGAATAAGAACCAGAATGCTTTGTGGGCCGGTGCACATCTGTGTCTCAGGATAGATAAGACGAACAAAGACAGAGGTGACAAACGCCCGGTTGAGAGACAAAGACAGAAAGAGAGCGTCTTTGCAAAGGGATTAGATCTTTTGAGCTTGGATTCTTCAGACACACAATGAGAGGTAATCTCCTATGGTGTTACCTGTACTCATTGGGGCCCATTATGAAAAAGCGTTTACCTGAATTTTAGCAACAACAATGTGACGCGACATGGCTGACAAAAACATTCACGTTCATGCTGGTGTTCTATGTATTGATTACCCCGATATTTCCAATAAATTGTAGGGTATTAATCTGACTCCTTGCTTTCGATTCTTTTTTTGGGCGGGGGTTGATCAGAAGTCCTCAAACTTGAAAGTAACATCTGAACAAATCAAACTAGATTCAGGATAATCACAATAATAGCAATTTCCATGGACAATGTAGCCAGACTTTAAGGTTATTTGCATATTTAGCAGGTTGTAGCAGTGCTGCAGTAATTAGATATTTTGTAGGCTAACCCATAAGACAACCATAGGGTACCCTCAGCAATAGGATTTCAGAGCCACTAAGATTTTGACAAATGCTTTTAGTTGGAACGCATGACTTAGGAGAGTTAAGATGCAAATATAAGTAGAGTGAAACATATGAAGAGTTTTGTTGCAAAACGCGATAAACGGCATTTTTTGACATTAGGATTTTATGATTGGAAATCACTGTTCAGATGTTCCTTATCTATGTGTGAATTACTGCCATTAACACAATTTAAGAATGAACATTTTAGGCTACTACAAAATGTATTTTTTCACAAAACGCGATATCCACCAGACCAGTTTCTTTACAAAGTGCGATAAAACTGTTATAGAACTGTTATATATAGAACAGATATGCGCGAGCTCAGCATCCCCTGGAGGAGAGTCACCGCCGGTGAAGTGCTCCGAGTTTGCTCATTGATTTAGCGATAATATCAAAACAAAAAAACATGTTTTTAAAAGAGGATTCACTAGGCGTACTAAAAACGTTTGCCATTTAATTGTTTATACTGTAGGTGAGCTGTCAGTCACAGGCTACATCCGTCTGTCAGTCAGAGAATCAAAGCTTCAGAGTCGAGCTAACCTCATGGATTTTGATGATGGATTAAAGCCGGTCATTTCAGCTGCATAATAATAATAATAATAATAATAATAGTAATAATAATAATAACATTATTATTATTACTATTATTATTATTATTATTATTATTATTATGCAGCTGAAATGACCTAACATTATTATTATTACAGTGAAATAAGGCGAGCTTGTGTCCGCGGACTCGGTGCAACAGAAACTGCACCATCGCGGATCCACCCGCTCGGATCAGGTTTGGTTTTCAGCAGCGGTGTTCAGGAGCCTCCACTCTTTCTGTAATGAGCTACAAGTCGTTTATTTAACTAACTTAATCTTACTTATCTATATTATAACTAATCACAATTAGTCCGAAGCTGTTTAAAGATGGTTAAAACGATAAACATCCTGCAGTTAGTTTGCTCTGACAGCTCAGCCGGTATGTTGTTATCTGACCTTTTCATTCAGGGACTGGCCTGGATTACTGGCACACGCCATAGTCACATTATGTCTATTATGGCATTATGTGTTTGAATATTATGAATATTTACGATCTATTGATAAATTATTGTTAATTTTCCCACTTATGATCCAAAAGATTTCTTCAAATGCCGCAGTGAAGCTGCTTAACACCATTGGTGCCCCAGCAAAAAAAAAAAAAAAAAGTTATGTTATATTGTGTACGTTCTGGCCAAAACTAACTCAGAATCTTATTATTAATAATCAATATTTGTATATACTGTTCCATATAGTTTTTATTAATTTTTATCAATTTAAGATGTTTGACAATGTTAAGATAAATATGTTGCATTTTTTCATGCTTTTTGACTTATTTATGAACTATTTATGGACATAAAATTCAATAAAAATATCCTGGATTTGAAGAATATGTGTCCCTGGCCTTCACTGAGCTCAAGTTATAGTTTAACGTACAGAAATTATGAATAAAGTTAACTGTTGATGTCTTCAATAATAATGTCAAATAACCAACATTTCTCAAAATGGATATATCTCGCTTTGCAACGAAACTCTTTATACATTATATGGCTCAATCAAATTAAAGCTGCTACATTTGTGGGTGGCTGCAGACGTGCCAGTAAGTACCTCAGTCTAGGTGCTATTAAGTTTTGATGCGTCCATACTTCTGAACTGCATAAATTCTATTTAGAATTGGACGACATGGTGGCTCAGTGTTTGGCAATGTCGCTTCACAGGAAGAAGGTCGCTGGTTCGAGTCCTGACTTGGCCGATTGCCATTTCTGTGTGGAGTTTGTATGTTCTCCCCTTGTTGGCGGGGGTTTCCGCCGGGTGCTCCAGTTTCCCCCACAGTCCAAAGACATGCAGTATAGGTAAATTGAATGATTGTGTATGGGTGTTTCCCAGTGCTGGGTTGCAGCCGGAAGGGCATTCGTTGTGTAAAACATATACTGGATAAGTTGGCGGTTCATTCCACTGTGGCAACCCCTTAGCACTGTCACCTCACAGCAAGAAGGTTGGTGGTTTGAGTCCCAGCTGGTGACATTACTGTGTGGAGTTTGCATGTTCTCCCCGTTTAATGTCTCACAGAATAGCAGAGAGGCTTCCTGGAGCATATTGTAAGTCTCACATCCTTTAGTTTTCATTCATTCATTGATTTTCAGCTTAGACCCTTTATTATTCTGAGGTCGCCACAGCAGAATGAACCGCCAACTATTCCAGCATGTGTTTTACACAGTGGAAGCCCTTCCAGCTGCAACCCATCACTGGGAAACATCCATACACCATGGACAATTTAGCTCACCCAATTCACCTATACCACATGTGTTTGGACTGTAGGGGAAACAGGAGCACCTATAGGAAACACATGCGAACACGGGGAGAACATGCAAACTCCACATAGACATGCCAACTGACGCAGCCGAGGCTTAAACCAGTGACCTTCTTGCTGTGAGGATATCGTGCTATCCTTTTGTTTTTCCTGGCAAAAATGTAACATGCAGTTCAATTCCCAGCTCGAGGTACTATGCCGATCCTTCCCCTTTATTGGCTCGTTTCCACTGATACGGTATGGTTCAGTGCGCTTTTATGGCTGTTTCCACTGTCTAAAAGCACACCGATCCGATCAGTACTGTACCGTACCACTTTTTAGTCACCCTTAGCAAAGGGTACCAAAAGGCGGAGCTAGACGCACAGCTGAACGCTATTGGTTTACAGAGATACGTCAACAAGCCAGAATGAAAACAAAGGAACCGCCATGTTTAAATACACAGCATAGAGACATTACACCGAAATAATACATACATATAATAAAGAGCCATGGTCAACCTGAGCTCAAACCTTGTCGTCATCTTGACAAACAGCCACAAAGCCGAAAAGAAGAGCAGATTCTCCCGTTTTTTACAAGCTGGTCTAAAGTGTGAGCGGTTTCGCTTTGTCCCCTGCGCTCGTGTGTGCGTCTAAATTTGAAATAACAAACTTCTTGAGCTGATGATAATAACGTGCGCTTGATTATTGACGTGCTTTTGAAACCCGATCCTTTCAGAAACAGACAAACGCGAGACTGGCGCCTGCAGAAACAAAGGAGAAGCCGGAAAAAACAAAAAAGCTAATTATTTTTTCAGCAAACATGAAGAAACCACTGCGTTTAACTATTATCATCACCTTCTATTATGAACTCGTAATGACGGATTACTCTCTAACAAGAGGATACATGTGCTGGTGAAGATTACACACACAGATGAGAGCTCTGCACTGACTGTGGGCTATATTTTGTGTTGTTTTTGAACCTGAATAAGGACGAAATGTCTGCTGTGTGTAGTGTTTCTGTAATTGGTATCATATTAGAGACTGTAAGGGGCTGTATGTGTTCATAAATGCTGCATTTGTTTATTTATTTTATATAAATCGCAGACAGTAGGCTATTTCGCATCATTGATCTGCAGTTATAATCAGATCATGTTCAGTCAGTAATGAACATTTATACTCCAGTGTTTATGTGTATAATAAAGCCTCTGTGTTGTGAGAAGTGCTCCTCATATGATATGTGAGAGACCGTACAGCTTTACTGTAAACATTTCCTCCAGCAAGAATGACGTCGACTGAAACTTTGTCGTACACCACGACCACCAAAAGAGTACCCTTTAGCAGTGGAAACGCAAGCCTGATAAAGGTGACCCGTACCGACCCGTACCGTACTTTACCACTCAGTGGAAACGAGCCATATGTGATCCCAATGGTTTCCTCTCCGTTAATCACTATCCTACCTCAATAAAAGGTAAAAACCCCTAATAATAATAACAAAAACAATGTTAAAGACTAGTTGCTTATTTTGTATAGAAACCACTTCAAACTTATCTTTGCTGTCACACACAGCTTTTATTTGAGCTCAAAGCATAAAACAACAAAGCTAATGACTATGCAATACATGAGCTTGTTACAAAAATATTATTATGCACTATTATGTATTATTATTTATAGACTAGGGGTGTCCGAACTCAGTCCTGGAGTCTGGGTGTCCAGTAGAATTTAGCTCCAACCCTAATCAAACACACCTGAACCTGCTAATCAAGCTCTTACTAGTGCTGCGTCCCAATTCGCATACTATCCGTCCTAAATAGTATGTGAGAATATAATTCGTATGTCCTAAATCGTAGTATGTTGAAAAGAGTTTGGCAAAAATTCCTGGATGGTTTACTATTTCCGGTCAAAATGTGAAGTGTGGAATCGTCTGTACTCAAACCGCTGATATTACCCACAGTGCATTGCGCGTAGGACATGAATTCAATTAGGACTACAAAACCGGATGAAAAGTGTAAAGAAACTACAAACATGATGGACGCGCGAGACCAACCGTCAAGTAGAGAGGCTACGGTAAAGATGTCTGTATGACTGTTAGTTAATATCTAGCCCACTGGAGAAGATTGAAATGGTGTTGTTTGTGTTATATTTCATCTGCAACAACAATACTGACCTTATATAAAGACGTGTTTGGATATTAACGTCTGAATGCAGAATTATCCAAACACCTGAGGAGATTCCTCAGCATGAGAGACTCGTGAATGGGAGATTATCCTGCTGCTGCTTTTCCAGTAAGGTAGGAAATTAAATAGGACAGAAATGTGGACGATCGACAGGGCTCTTAACTAAGCAACACAACGATCTGTTAGCGAGGAAGTAGAAAGTCCCAAAGCTTGCATACTCTTCTGTTACACACTCAAAAGTATATATTTGTCCTTCTCAAAAAAAAAGTACATACTTTTAGGGCGTAGTATAAGTATGCGAATTGGGATGCAGCAAACTTCCTGGCAGGTGTGTTGAAGCAAGTTGGACACCGGCCCTCCAGGACCGAGTTTAGACACCCCTGGTATAGACTATTTCAATGTGGCAATGTCATTGGCTCATAAACATTTCATGCTTGTTATCAAACTATTATCATAACGTCATCCTAAAACAGCGATCATAACATTATTTATCAACATGTCACTCTCTTTAGATTCTCTGAAGCTATAAAAATTAAAAACATAACAGGAAATACATTAGAACCATTGTTTTTTGCTTGTTTACACCCCTCGAAATGCTCTATACACTCTCAGAAATAAAGGTACGTGAGCTGTCACTGGGGCGATACCTTTTCAAAAGGTACGCGTTTGTACTTAAATGGTCCATATTGGTACCTCAAAAGTATATATTAGTACCTAAAAATTTTAAGAGGAACACTTTTGAACTTTTTAGGTACTAATATGTACCCTTGAGGTATTAATATTGACCTTTTAGGTACAAATTTGTACCTTTTGATAAGTACTGCCCCAGTGACAGTTTGCGTACCTTTGTTTCTGAGAGTGTAGAGCTCTAGATTAATTTTTTTTGCATCTAAGAAGAAGCTGTACGACTAATTTCACACTTCGAACGACGATTTGGTTCAAATATACTGCATCGCTCGAATCCAAACGCAATTAAGCATCCATGATCATTTTTTGCAGTGAATACATACACAGACGAAACGCTTCACAACATCTACATAATCTCAACATGCATCCGTGGATCTTTATACGGCCAAATCGGCCTGCTCAAAACACGTATACGTGTCATCCGAGAGCGGAGAAGGTTCTCAAGGCTCCGCCGGAGATTCGTCATCATCGCCGATGACTCCTTTCAGATACGAGCGTTTGAACTCCTCGAACACCAGATCAGTTGTGTCATCACTGCATAAACACAAACACACATGCAAGAATTAAAAATCACAGACTGGTATAATGAGATGAAGAGGAAGACTACATCAGAGAACAGGGTCATACTTTATTTTGATGGTCCTTTTGGTGAAGTTAAGTTACATTGCAACTAATTCTCATTAGATTATAAGTAGACTGTTAGGTTGGGGTTAGTGTAAGTTGACATGTACTTGTAAAGCTTCTTATAGTCAGTTAAATGTCAACAGATCAACAGATATTAAGCAAACGGTCTACTAATACTCAAATGGACCATCGAAATAAAGTGTTACCGAGAACAGGAACAAAGGTGTTTCATGTCACCGATACACACACACCTGTTACTGATGTCAGTAAACTCTTTATATTGTGCTCAGACAACAGATTAACTGAATGAACAGTGTTAAACTGGGGCTCGGCACAAGAGACGGGATCGCGTTTAGATCAGACACTGATATCGCACTCTCTTTTTGGCTTTCCCAATGCCAAAGTGGATCATTTATCATCTCAAGAGTGTGTGTGTGTGTGTGTGTGTTTGAGAGATTAAAGATGAGGAAGTTCACACCACACATTGTACAACAAACACGTGGAATCAGACACACGTGGAGTTTTTGAAGAGGATTACATTGCAGCACTATTCACAGATTGGATCTTTATAGGGAAACAAGTGCTCTCAAAAAATAACTCATTGAATGAACTCAATTTGATTGAGGGCAGGGTCTCCATACAATAAATTTGTTTAGCACCAACTTAAATAATTTTTTTTACACAATTAAATGTTATCGAGTTGGTCCAACGCGATTTTATCAAATAAAAGTTTGAATACATTTGTATTTTTATTTAAGGTCTGATAATATCATGTACAGTTGAAGTCAGAATTATTTGCCCCCCTTTAATTATTACTTTT
>CAIGQQ010004837.1:1476638-1494074 GCA_903798035.1 Danio albolineatus
AAATAAAATAAAATAAAATAAAATAAAATAAAATAAAATAAAATAAAGGGGTGCCACGGTGGCGTAGTGAGTAGCACGTTCGCCTCACAGCAAGAAGGTCGCTGGTTCGAGCCCTGGCTGGGTGAGTTGGCATTTCTGTGTGGAGTTTGCATGTTCTCCCCGTGGTTGTGTGGGTTTCCTCCGGGTGCTCCGGTTTCCCCCACAGTCTAAAGACATGTGGTACAGGTGAATTGGGTAAGCTAAATCGTCCGTAGTGTATGAGTGTAAATGTGTGTGTGTGGATGTTTCCCAGAAATGGGTTGCAGCTGAAAGGGCATCCGCTGCATAAAAAATGCTAGATAAGTTGGCGGTTGATTCCACTGTGGCGACCCCGGATTAATAAAGGGACTAAGCCGACAAGAAAATGAATGAATGAAAATCAAATAAAATAAAATAAATAAAAAAATTAAAATAATAATAAATAAATAGAAAAACTCTTCAAATCTTCAAACTAAAGTGAAGATTAAACTCTACCAAGTCTTTCTATAACCTTTAAACAACTTCATTCATTCATTTATTTTCTTTTCAGCTTAGTCCCTTTATTAATCTGGGGTCACCACAACGCAATGAACCACCAACTTATCCAGCATCTGGATCACGCAACGGATGCCCTTCAAGCTGCAACCCATCTCTGGGAAACATCCATACATTCTCATTCAAACTCATACACTACGGACAATTTAGCTTACCCAATTCACCTGTACTGCATGTCTTTGGACTGTGGGGGAAACCGGAGCACCCGGAGGAAACCCACGCAACCACGGGGAGAACATGCAAACTCCACACAGAAATGCCAACTGACCCAGCCGAGGCTCGAACCAGCGACCTTCTTGCTGTGAGGCGAACACGCTACTCACTACGCCACAGTGTCGCCATTATTATTATTAAAAAAGGTTAATGAGATTTGATAACTTGATTCAATTTCTTTATAACAGCGATTAATTTGAATAAGCTAAACTTTAAGTCATTAGCAGCTTTTTCTAGTGTATATGTACGCTATTCTATCCTTCGTAAATAATAATTGATAATAATAAATAAATGAAAACATGTTACTGACCATCTCAGCTGTTTATTTATGACGAAACAGCTTCAGATGAACAGATTTAGTAATATGGTTTATTTTTAGGGGAATCCCTTATTTTCACATCCCAAAGTTGACAGGTTTGAATATTATTAAAAACCTTTAATTATTTTTAGTTTATTTATTTTATTGGTCAGAAAATGATAAATATACTGTTAATCACAGAACTGTACTGTATAGAAAATAAATCTAGTTTGTTTGTACTTCACTTTAAAGTTGAACACTTCTAAACACAATAACCCAGCTTTTAATTTGACGGGTTGCCAGCAAACATTATTGTTTATCTTTATCCAATTAAATCACACCCTGTGCAATCTAATAATCAGGGGGGGTGATCCCTTATTTTCACATCCCAATGTTGACAGGTATGAATAGGTCATCTTAATTAAATAAAAGTCTGCAGCAACTGCCAGTTCACACAGATGTTAAACAAACACAATTGTATACTATTCTCCCCAAACAAATGTTCATTGTTTCTTTTATCTGCTCAGACAGAATGAGCAGCAGTAGCGTGATAGTGGTGGTAGGAATGCACAGTGATGTTGGCAGAGCAGTAACATTAGAGATATGTATCGAATATAGAGCCTGATAATGGACAATTACAATACAAAACACAAAGTGAAACTGTGACTTACCTCTCTTTAGGAGGAGAATGGAGAGAAAATGAAGGAAAGAAAAATTCAGTTAAATTAATTATGCAAAATGATGCAATATAAAGAGGCTATTTTAAGGCTCATCAATTAAAATAATAATTTTTACAATTAATAAATCTGAGCTGGAAAGTTTGACTGAAGAAATTAAAGTAATGTCTGCACCAAGGTAATTGTGTCATTATTTAGTTCATGTTTCAACTCAGTAATTGTCAAAATGAGTTTGTGTATCATGATTAATTCAACTATAAGCTGGTTTTGCTGGCATTACGTTATGAAAACATTATAAATAATATAAACATTATACATTTTTTTTTACATATCCAGAGAACAATAAGTTGACCTGCAGTAAAAATAAATAAATAATAATACATATATTTTAAAGTTGCAATAAAAATGCATCCATTTCAAGTAAATAAAAGTAACAACAAAATTTTATAATAATATTATAATTATTATAATATAAATATTATAATAATAATTTGTCTAATTTCATAACTGTGTGATTTACCTTCTAATTTCTGAGTCATAATTATTTCAAACTAAATCCTGAATCAGATCATTTAGGTAGCTTTGAAAACTTTGAATGAAAATCTTTTTTGTATTATTTTAATACTATAATTATTATTAAAAACCATTAAATTATTTTGAATTATTTTACTTTATTGGTCAGAATATAATAAATATACTGTTAATCACAGAACTGTACTGTATAGGAAATAAATCTAGTTGGTTTGTACTTCACTTTAAAGTTGAAAACTTGTAAACACAATAACCCAGCTTTTAATTTGACGGGTTGCCAGCAAACATTAATGTTTATCTTTATCTAATTAAATCACACCCTGTGCAATCTAAGAATCACGTTAAGCCACATTACATAACAGATTTTATTTAAATATATATAAAAATAAAATATTATAATACCCCACATGAAAAAACATCATAGTAATATTGTTAGACTGTTATTAAAACAATATAGTAATATTGTTATTGTTTACATGCATCTAATTAAATCACACCCTGTGCAATCTAATTATCAAGTTAAGCCACGTTATATAAATGATTTAATTTCAATATATTGTGCAGTTTTGGTTTAAATAGAATAATATTCCACATGGAAACACAATATACAGTAAATACTACAGTGTTCCTGAACAATACTATAGTAAAGTGCTTCAATTAATCTGTTGTGGTGATTATAGAGTTGCTATGGCTACACAACAATTACAGTAATATGAACCAATGACCCAATACTGTAGTTTTCCATAGCTACAGGGTATATTATACTACAATACACCACAGCTTACTGTAGTAAAATCTAAAGTATACTACAGTATTACTACAATTTCAGTTCAACAAATAGTCGTAGCTACTACGATATGTACAATATAATACATTTAACTATGGTATGGTTCAAATTCACTAAAGTACACTACCTGACAGACATTTTAAGGTATAAAAAAAGGTATAATACACTACCTGACAAAAGTCTACCCAAGTTTTAGGAACAACAAATAATATCTTGACTTCTAGTTGCACTAAGGTCTGACTCTGCTTAGACTAAAGTCTCGTCACTGAACAGAAATAGTGTCCAGTATAGAAGATAAAGTCATGCTGCAGTGGAGAAAGAATGAATATTGTGTGTGACTCCTATGAGCTTGAAGGACTGCATCCACACATCTCTGCAATGACTCAAATAACTTATTAATAAAGTCATCTGAAATGGCAGAGAAAGCGTTCCTGCAGGACTCCCAGAGTTCATCAAGAGTCTTTGGGTTCATCTTCAATGCCTCCTCCTTCATCTTACCCCAGACATGCTCAATAATGTTCATGTCTGGTGACTGGGCTGGCCAATCCTGGAGCAGCTTGACCTTTTTTGCTTTCAGGAGCTTTGATGTGGAGGCTGAAGTATGAGAAGGAGCGCTATCCTGCTGGAGAATCTGCCCTCTCCTGTGGTTTGTAATGTAATGGGCAGCACAAATGTCTTGATACCTCAGGCTGTTGATGTTGCAGACACTCTGCAGATCTCTTGCACGCCCCCATACTGAATGTAACCCCAAACCATGATTGTTCCTTCACCAAACTTGACTGATTTCTATGAGAATTTTCACTTCTGATTTCCAGTAGGTCTTCTGCAGTATTTATGATGATTGGGATGCAGATCAACAGATGATTCATCAGAAAAATCTACCTTCTGCCACTTTCACCAATGATCAACTAGAAGTCAAATTTGTTGCTCATACAACTGGGATCGATGACAAGACTTCTGTCAGGTAGTGTATTG
Organism: Danio albolineatus; assembly: GCA_903798035.1. Classification (NCBI taxonomy): domain Eukaryota; kingdom Metazoa; phylum Chordata; class Actinopteri; order Cypriniformes; family Danionidae; genus Danio; species Danio albolineatus. Next base: position 1,480,693 of record CAIGQQ010004837.1, read on the forward strand.
CGTTTTCAATGCAATTCCAATTGAGACATTTTAGTCAAATGCAAGTTTTGCTCACCTGGACCAGGTTTGGGATGCATGAGTTTGAAGGGAACCTCCACTGCAACCTCACTGGAAGACAAACACACACACATAATAACATTTTACAAACATACACTTTCTCAAAAATAAAAAACAACAACTACACAGCACTCAGAACTCACCTGGATCCAACCATGCTGAAAGAAAGCAGAAATACAGTCATGAGTATCTCAAGCGCTCCTCATAATCATCTAATAATTCTGTGACGGTCACTCACCCGGAGGCGGTACACTTCACCACCACCCTGTAGGACACCAGCATGCCCAGAATCTCCCTCAACACCTCGTCCTTCACACTGCAGAGATCAAATCAGCACATTAACACACTCCACAAAACATGCACAGTTTCTGTATGTTGTGATTCTCGGGTGCTTTCTGTTTATTTACAGTTATGTGTTGCATTATGGGATGTTGCTCAGATCTCCACTCTGTCGACTTTTGATGATGTTTCAGTAGTTTGAAACAATATATTGTAATTCTAAATAATATTTAACGAATTAAAGAGCCCCTATTATGCATTAAAAAAGGGTCATATGTTGGTTTGGGGGTCTCCAACAACAGGCTGATCTGCTTGCAGGGTCAAATACATTTTTATTGTTTTATAATATGCATTTATTTTTACCTAATTATCTCAGCGACTCCTATATGACACGTTCAGTGATTTATTTGTTCCCAAACCCCTCCTTAGTGCGTTGTTAATCTGCGCTGATTTGTCCGATGACCCAGTGATTGGTCGACTTTGTTCAGCGTGAGACAGAGAGAAATGTCCAACATTGTTAAAGTAGTCAGAGTGCACAGTGTAAAGTCTAGTTTATACTCGACGCGTCCGCTAGTTCGCTTGAGTGCGTGTGGCGAATGTGACGTCATCGCGGAGTTTGCGGATGTTTGCTTTGGGTGCACGCGACGTTATTTCAGCCGGCGGAGCACATGGTATTTTTTGAGACTCGAGCGAACAGTGCGCGCGGCGCCGCGTCTGAGTTGAGTTGAATATGAAATACTTTGAAGAGATTTTGTCTGAAACAGGTGCGACTGTACAGACATATTCATGATCAGTGATCATAGTGATAACCAGATGATCAATAATTCTTGGCTAGAAATTGCAACAGCAGTGAGAAAGGAGGAAAGTTTTTGTTAAAAGGTTTGGAAAAACCTGAGAGATGAGTTTATTAAAGCCAAAAGAAGTCATTGGAGGCACAGATATACAATTACAGAATGTTTATCCATCATTGATAGGTTTAACACTGATGTATATATTACAATTGATTTTAAAACAATTTAATAGTTACAAAACTATAATGAAGTAACAAATTATTTCTTTGATAACTGGACAGGAATATTTGAACCTATCAGTTTACAACATGATGAAGGTTTTCTATGCTTTATGGTGATAATGGTCAGGAATGTTGGATTAATATTGCCTTTTTAGCATGAGAAGAGGACAGAAACTAGCCAGACAGTACTGTGTGAATTGTGGAGCGGCTAAATAAATAATAATAAAAAAACATCTGTATTATTTAGTAAGTGTACTTTTTGCTTTTATTCTTGCCATAATAAAAAATATATTTGTAGAGAAACCAGTGTTCTGTTATCATTAATATTTGAATAAGCTTTAATAGGTAAAACTGTCCGAGATATGAACAAAAGCAAGTGATGCATCACAGTTTGATTAAAAAAATCTTGAATGGTTACAAAAATCTTTATAATCATTAAAATAATTTACAAAAATAATAACTAGTTTAATAAACATCAATAATATTAATGACATGACGTGGTTCCGGAAACTTTCTACTTCTCTGTTTATCTGTCTGACTTTATGGTCAGTTTCATTTGAGCGCCCCCTGTCGTTTTAAAGAATATCACAACGGTGAACGCGGCGAGTATAAAAGTCTCATCCGTTTCGCGAGGTGCGCGCGCAGTCAGCGGAGGCGCGCAATGTGGCGCCAGGCGAAAGTCTAAATCCAGCTTAACTGTGAGCCCAATGCAGGAGTGCATTACAGCAGTGCAGTTAAACACCAGCATATTGCTCTGCTCTTAACCATGACACACATTCAGAACTAATCCACACAGCAGCAAAAGCTGAACTATTTTGAAACTTGACCGCCGCATGGAGCCCCAAAGCAATGACAAACGGCAGTGGATCGTGAGCTCACAAACGCATTTAAATCCGTAAACAAAACAGCACACGTCACATTTTCAACATGGTTTTAGACGTGATATGAGAATATAAAGAGTTAACCATATAAAGTACAAGCCGCGTGGAGCGGTGTTACGGCTCAGTGTCAAACAAATGCTGGATAAGTTGGCAGTTCATTCCACTGTAGCGACCCTGGATTAAAAAAGGGACTTAGCCGAAAAGTAAATGAATGAATGAATGAATGAACGAATGAATGCGCGTATAGTATAGTATAGTATAGTATAGTATAGTATAGTATAGTATAGTATAGTATAGTATAGTATAGTATAGTATAGTATAGTATAGTATAGTATACCATATCAGATACCATTACCATTCTGCCTCTGAACGACGTTCTTCACTTGGTCACATGGAGTTAATTTAGGGCGGGGCTATCTGTCATTTAGGGTGTGGCTATTAGTCCTTTAGGGTGGGGCTATCAGGCATTAAGAACAGCACTATCACTCATTTAGGGCGGAGCTATCAGGGTGTATCTTGTATATGCTCTAGTCCAGACGTGCCCAAACTTTTTCTTATGAAGGGCCAAAAGCTGAACTTGATAGAGGGTGGTGGGCCGGAGGTATATACACAAACTGTAAAGTTGTCAATGTAGTTTCCTCATTTATTATTATAATTCATTATATAATTTATTATGGCGACACGGTGGCGCAGTTGGTAGTGCTGTCGCCTCACAGCAAGAGGGTCGCTGGTTCGAGCCTCGGCTGGGTCAGTTGGCATTTCTGTGTGGAGTTTGCATGTTCTCCCCGTGGTCGTGTGGGTTTCCTCCGGGTGCTCCGGTTTCCCCCCACAGCCCAAAGATACAGGTGAATTGGGTAAGCTAAATTGTCTGTAGTGTATGTGTGTGGGTGAGAATGTATGGATGTTTCCCAGGTATGGGTTGCAGCTGGAAGGGCATCCGCTGCGTAAAACAAATGCTGGATAAGTTGGTGGTCATTCCACTGGGGCGACCCCGGATTAATAAAGGGACTAAGCCGAAAAGAAAATGAATAAATAAATGAATATAATTTATTATATAATTTAATTAATACTATAATTAATTACATATAAAATACTTTAATTGTATTAATAATTATAAATGTTTGTACATCTTATGAACATATTTCAATTAAAAAAAAAACATAAATAATCCCATTTATAACATTTATAAAAAAATACACTTTGGCTTGATTCACTTGCTGATGTCTTCTGCGATGTCCGCTATTCCTCAAGTAAATGTATGTATTTATTTTTTAAAATCTCATTCATTCATTCACAAAATTTAATTTTAGTTAGCTTTTTTGTAGCTTAACAGATAAGACAAAAGTTGTGTTAAATTTTAAATGACAATCTCTGTTAAAGGCATTCCCCTCACAATTCCCCATCATTCTCGCTCTCTTCTCAGATGGGATGGTGGGCCAAATCAAAGGTTATCATGGGCCAACTAGTTTGGGCATCTCTGCTGTAGTCTATGCGCTTTATGATCTGCACTCACATGCTGGATGAGGCCAGGTTGGTGTCGTCGTGCTTCAGTTTTCCATCCAGAGCGAGTCCCCGTCTCTCGCGGTTGTTGTCCAGCAGAGGACAGAGAGTGTAAACCTTCTTCAGGCTGGTTCCAGACGGCACTGCATCCCTGCGGTAGAGCAAATGAATCAAGCAATTTTGTGCATTTTGTCAGTTATATATTAGTTTAATTAATTGTATTATTTTTATAAGATCATGTGACACACAATGTAATAATTGTGTATTTGCACTCACTTGGTTTCCTCATAGGCCACAGATTTGACATACTTGTCATTTGAGTAAAGCACCACATTAGTGACCTGCTCCACTGTAACAGAGAGACACAAAACACACTTTGTAAAGCTTTAAACACTTTCTCCCACACTTTAAATTATTTTTATGATTTCCTTTTTGTAAATAAGACATATAAGTCTCAAGCCAGCACACAGATTATTCATTCTACCATGTTAAAACGCAATTTTTGAGCAGGGTTGTGTATATCTCTTTATTCCATGGTCTGTTGAAGTTCTTGATTCTGATTGGCTGGAGGGTGTGGTATATTTCGTTGAAATGCACAGGTAGTTCCAGTCAGTTTTGATCACAGTTTGAAATAAATGCGCTTCTCCCAAACGTTTACAGTTACTATAGCAACTCGCATGTGCTGCACATGAAACCGATGAGGGCTGTTAATGGCGGACGAGAAATCTGCAAAATTAGCAAAATACTCATCAACTATGCCACAAAATCAAGTTTTAAGAGTTTTTCAAGCGAGAATGTAGTTATTTTGAAGTCAAATCGGTAGTTTATGTGTATGGATAGCGCATTTTAAAAATGTTGGAAGCTCCAGGCGGTCAGCGGCAGCTCCGCGAACGGCTCCCCCCGAGCGAAGCTTTATGTCGGCCAGAGAATCTCAAAACCGCCGCTGAATCTAACCTCTTGCATCTCTGCTGTTTAAGTGGGATATATAATTAATCTTTGGTGTATCTAATGGTCAGTCTTTGGACATTTGAACCTTTTTTTTTTTTGGCAGATCACAAAGATAAGTTTCATAATTAATCTATGAGCGTAAATAATGTAATATTACACTGATCCTGTGTGTTTGGCTGATTGGCTCTATGTGTAGAGTCTTTGAAGTAGCAAAAGTCTATTTCAGAAATCCCTGCTGTTAAATATAGGTACATTCTGCATAATGAAAAAACATATCAGGACAGGTCGGAGAACATTCTGCTTTATTTATCTTCTTTAAAACAAAAGCAATCAGCCGAACACGCAGGATCAGTGTAATATTACATTATTTACGCTCATAGATTAATTATGAAACTTATATTTGTGATCTGCCGAAAAATACACCTGAGAAAAAAATAAATAGGTTCAAATGTCCAAAGACTGACTGTTAGATACAGCAAAGATAAATTATATATCCCGATTTAACAACAGAGATGCAAGAGATTAGATTCAGCGGCGGTTCTTGAGATGCTCTGGCCGACATAAAGCTTCGCTCGGGGGGAGCCGTTCGCGGAGCTGCCGCTGACCGTCTGGAGCTTCCAACAATTTTAAAGACGCGCTTTCCTTACACACAAACTGCTGATTTGACTTTAAAATAACTATATTCTCGCTTGATAAACTCTTAAAACATAGTTTATGAGTATTTTCTTAATTTTGCGGATTTCCCGTCCGCCATTGACAGCCCTCATCGGTTTCATGTGCAGCACATGCGAGTTGCTATAGTAACTGTAAAAGTTTGGGAGAAGCGCATTTATTTCAAACTGTGATCAAAACTGACTGGAACTACCTGTGCGCTTCAACGAAATATACCACACCCTCCAGCCAATCAGAATCAAGAATTTCAACAGACCATGGAATAACCTTATTTATTTTGGATGGTGAAAGCAGTATTCTCCTACAAGAGTGATTACAGCGCCTCCTGGTAGTGAATGCAGTTATCCACATGACAGGTATTATTTGGTACTTTGGTCATTTATTTCACCAATTTGGCAACTGTCAAACATCATCAGAGAAACGGTTTGACTTTCCGCTTAGTATAAAAACCATTAGTGCTCCATTTGCGACTACATTCCTATACTATGCTGTTGAGTGTGTAAGTGCATAAGTGCATAGTGTATAGTGTGCCATTTGTTGTTAATAAACGCCCTCTAGTGGTGAAAACTACACATTGTGCCTCTAAAGCACAGGTGTCAAACACAGTTCCTGGAGGGCCTCAGCTCTGCACAGTTTAGTTCTGCTTCAAGACACTTAACTGTAGGTTTCAAACAAGCCTGAAAGACTCAGTTTGATCAGACGTGTTTAATTAGGTTTAAAGGTAAACTGTGCAGAGCTGAGGCCCTCACAGAACTGGATTCAACAAGTTAATAAAATGTGTTTGATTACCTGAGACGGTCACGTCCTTCACGTTCCTGTTGGAGCTGTTGTCAATCTCCACACTGATGTTGATCTCCTCTCCATGATAATACGTCTGGAAACATCAACAGTTCAGTTTTAGTCATGGATTTTATGTAAGGAATAACTGATGATCCCATAATATTTTTACTTTCGTTTTCAGTTTTTACACATTGGAATACAACACTTTACATATTTTTTACAACAATAACCTTGTTGCATTTTCAAATTATACAAAATATGAGGATATATGTCTATATATAGGGAAAAATCTATATATATATATTTATTCCATGGTCTGCTGAAATTCTTGATTCTGATTGGCTGGAGGGTGTGGTATATTTCGTTGACACGCACAGGTAGTTCCAGTCAGTTTTGATCACAGTTGGAAATAAATGCGCTTCTCCCAAACGTTTACAGTTACTATAGCAACTCGCATGTGCTGCACATAAAACCGGCTGTTAATGGCGGACGGGAAATCTGCAAAATTAGGAAAATACTCATCAACTATGCCACAAAATCAAGTTTTAAGAGTTTTCAAGCGAGAACGTAGTTATTTTAAAGTCAAATCAGCAGTTTATGTGTATGGATAGCGCATCTTTAAAAATGTTGGAAGCTCCAGGCGGTCAGCGGCAGCTCTGTGAACGGCTCCCCCTCGAGGGAAGCTTTATGTCGGCCAGAGAATCTCCGGTTCTACGCCGCTGGATCTAATCTCTTGCATCTCTGTTGTTAAAACAGGATATACAATTAATCTTTGCTGTATCTAACGGTCTTTGGACATTTGAACCTATTATTTATTCTCAGGTGTATTTTTTGGCAGATCACAGAGATAAGTTTCATAATTAATCTATGAGCGTAAATAATGTAATATTACACTGATCCTGGTGTTTGGCTGATTGCTTTTGTTTTAAAGAAGATAAATAAAGCAGAATGTTCTCCTATCTGTCCTGATATGTGTTTCTTTTCCTAAATTTCCCTCCATATTTAACAGCAGAGATTTCTGAAATAGGCTCTGGCTGCTTTCTCTTCATAATACGTATTCCTTTGGCGTATTTAATTGATATGGTTCTTTTTATAGGTATAATAATATTAATATTGTATGTTCATTATGAAATGTAAATCGTAGCCCAGCTTTCGCAGTATTAATGTTAAGAGATAAACAAACAGATCCTCCCTCATCCCCTCATCAGAGAAGTTATATGTAGAATGTAGACAAAAAAACAGTGTGACTGGGAATGTGACTGGAAACACACTCCAGGTGTGACTGGGAATGTCTTATTTGTCCACCTGTGATCGGACTGATGAAATGGCATCTTAATAATATTATCAGGTATAAACAGCACGCACATGCTCTCTCTTTCTTTGTCTGCCTGTCAGCCCGTCACAGCTGATTCAGTGGAGGGATTAGAAAATCTAACATCTAAAAACGGACAATTCTGACAAATATTGCACAGCAAAGAGAAAAACTATTTTAAACTTAGGCCTACCTTGGCAAATGACCATGGAATAAGCGGGATATTTGCGCATTGTGTGGTCCTTTGCCTCCACGTCGTGCATTAAAAATCCTTTAACGCACGGCAAGCCGTTGATTATCCCTTATATATAAAACACCTCATAATTTGCTGTATGTATATATATACACAGCAAATTATGAGGTGTTGAATTTCTGGTGTAAGCCTCTGTAGTGTTAAAATCCAAGTGTACATTTACTGTTTTTATCACTGATGTGGGTTAAATTAAATGCTTAAACACTCATTTTAGTAAAGCAAAAGAAAAGAGTTTGTAATACATTTTTTGTATTATTATTATTATTATTATTATTATAATTCCAGGGTTTTAAAACATTCAAATATTCACTTTTCTTTGTGAATTTCATGTAGGAAAAATGCTAACTTTTACACAACTCAGTTTAAAGAAAAGAAAGTTAAATTTATGCTAAAAATGACCTGACAGTGGTGATAGAGTATTTATTCTAGTATACAGTTTTTGCACTCTTAATGTAAAATTATTTACTCTGGTCAAGTCCATATCTTCAACCCTTTTTAAAAGTGTAATTTATACACTGGGCTGGTGGGACTCGTTTATACACCAGAAGAGAGTGTAATTTAACACCTGTGGATTTATTTGTACACTAGACAATTTGCCCTTCAAATTGCCCTTGCACAGACGCCACCTGGACACAATTACGCTGATCGCCTGCACCTGGAGCTGGTTAACTCCACCAGGATAAAGAGCCACAGAAAAGACAGAGCAGTAGAGAAGCCTCTCTGCTAATGCTTGTACTAACAAGTTCTCTCTCTCTCTCATACAGAAAGCATGGAGTGATCGAAAGGGGGCGATCGGCGTTTTCACAACAACACGGATCAACTAGGACTCACATCTCACCCACGACTCACCTACAGAAGCACCGCTACACTGGGAAGCAAGGGAAGAGCACCGAAGACACCTGCACACTTCACCTCACTTGTAAATAAAAGCCCTTCGGGGGTGTGTTCACACACAACTTGTGTATGCCTTTTCACTCCACCCTGCTACAATATATTAAAAAATAAACACAAACCAACAGAAAAAACTAAAAATAAATAAAATAAAAATGCTCCTCCTTTTGTCGTTAATGGTAATCTATTCAAACGTGACCATTATTATCAAACTGAGTACAAGGTACAGAAAACATATATTGAAGAATGTATAAATACAGAACTATAAGACTGGAACTGCATCATCCACGAAAAACTATTCATCAACTTCTTCCTCTGTTAATTCCACATCTTTGATATAACTGATGAAAGGACTCCATATGTTCAAATACACGCTGTTTAGCTTTTAGTATATAGGTTATTTCTTCTAATGGCAGGCTTGACAACATTTGTATTATCCATTGAGTAGCGTTTGGTCTTTGCATCTTTGTCTATAGCAAAGCTACACACCTTTTAGCATAAAGCAAGCTGAGGTCTATAGACTATTTCAGTGTGGTCATGTCACTAGCCCATAAACAGTTCCTGCTTGTTATCAAACTATTTCATGAGTGTAACAAGAGGCAATTCAACCATAACTAAAAGTTAAAACCACTATCATGACATTATTTATCAATATGTGGCTCTTTTTGGATTCTCAAAAGATTTAGAAATTATAAATGTAAAACAGGAAATACGTTGGGACCGTTGTTTTTGTTTACATCCCTCAAAATGGTCTATAAATACTTGTTCTACTATAATTTGAGTCCTCTGGGTTTAAGCCCAGCTAGTAAAGCTTAGGATCCAGGAGGATTGAAATGATCTTTTCACTTATGACTCTTACCTCTTCCCAAAATAATTGACTCTTTTAGTGGACTGTTTGTGAAGTTTTTTATAAACTAATTTCGAGAGGATCATGTGCTTATGATTGCTTGAAGCTGGTCCCGCATTATTCAATTTATGATTCACCAATCAGATGATTCCTTAGCCACAATAAATACCCTAAGCTCCATATCACAGTCATCTTCATTTTGAAGAATCCCCCCTTCCACCCATACTCCTCCCCCTTTCCTAGATTGGTGGCATGGTGGCCCAGTGGTTAGCACTGCTGCCTCACAGCAAGAACGTGACTGGTTCTAGTCCTTACCAAGCCAGCTGACATTTCTGTGCCGAGCTAACACGTTCTCCCCGTGCTCACGTGGGTTTCCCCCGGGTTCCCCGGTTTCCTCCCACCGTCCAAAAACATGCAACTTACGTAACTGACTAATCCAAACCGACACCATAGATATCCTCCTAGTAAGTAGTTATCTCTTAAGAGCATTCACTATCTGTTCATCAGCTACTACAGCAGGGGAGTTCTCCAGATTTACCTGAGCTCAAACTCCCCTCTCGCCTTGCAAACAGGAGGGAACCCCGGGCTCGAGGATCTTATGAGCTCAGGGCTCTCTCCCAGGACAGCATGCCAAACAAGCTTTATAATCAATCATCAGCTAAGTGTGAATTCTTTAAATAAATAATCAGTAAATAATGTGAGTCCTGCATCACCACCACAGATGTGCTTTATTTACTAATAATTCAACAGACTGGAGTCTATTATTCCCCTTATACTCTGGTTCCTCATACCGCTCCTGTGTAGCACTATAGTTTCTCACACATCTCCTCCAAAGCCTCCTGGTGTGTTTTGATGTGATTTTTGACTGTTGTAGCTGTGAACTCGGTCCCACTTTATATTAAGTGGCCTTAACTAATATGTACTTACACAGAAATTAATAATTTGTTACAATGTACATATTGGTAAATACCTGTAGATGTAATTTACATCTGTAACTAATTTCTGTACTTCTGTAATTTTTCTGTAATATCTGTACATTTGTAAATATAAAATAAAATCTCTCTGCGATCGATAGTACAGGTGTTGGGGCTCATCTAAACTCAGCACTCGGGAATGTGTTTTTAAAGGGGTGGTCCACAGTGTATTTTTAAGGCTTGGTTGTGTTTATAAAATTTGTGATGTGTGCTCCTGCTTCAATTGTAAAAAAAAATCATGTTATTTTTCCATATATCTTACTTTGATTATATACAGCTACTATGCTAACACGTAAACGTCTGTCATATTTCCTAGTTCCTCCAAAAGCCTGCTCTCAAGAGGCTCTGATTGGTCAGCTAACATAATGTGCTGGGATACATGGATTGGATCCATGTCACACCCCTACAACCGTGCGCTTTTTCGCTGTGTAAACACAGTCAGTCAGAGCAGCTGTTGGCAGTTAGCTGCCTAAATCATGTCTGCTCTCTAAAATAACATCTGACGAGTGTCTTTCACATACATTTGGGTTATAAGCATGTGTAAGTAATATAAAATGTTTACAAATCTTTGAGTTGAGAGTTTGTTGTTTTGAGATGTAGAATGCAGGGAAAAGCGTCCGCATAGAGAGACACTGAAAGCGTTCGCATAGGGAGACACTGAAAGTGTCCGCATAGAGAGACACTGAAAGCATCTGCATAGAGAGACACTGAAAGCGTCCGCATAGAGAGACACTGAAAGCATCTGCATAGAGAGACACTGAAAGCGTCCTCATAGAGAGACACTGAAAGCGTCCGCATAGAGACAAACTGCAGTGCTGCTGAAGATTGTGGCTGTTTACAGCGGTTTGACTGATAAATATGAATTTGTAGCTAATTTGTTAGCCATCCCAAACAGCATTTCTTGTTGTTTACATCCCTGTTTACTTCCTCTCTACAACATACCGTTAACGCTAGAAACTGCGCATGTAATAGATAAATTTTAACAAATAAAAACACTTATAGGTTGTGGCTCAAAATCCACAGCCTCGTATATTATATTTGGAGCTGCTCCTTCTTAAAGGAGTTTTAAGCCGAATCCAGCACTGAACTGGGGGAGATTCTGAAAGCTCTCCCTTGTCAAATGCTTGCTATATATTTATTATTCTCTGGGACATAATTAAATTAGACTGTAAACTCTTCTGTCTTTGTATCACGTGCTTTGGAAGCCCAAATACAGAAACAGAAGAAGCTCTGTGGAAAGAGCAGCGTTTGGACACCATTTTAGCTGTCTCTGCTATAACATTCCAGCACCTCTGCTTTGCTAAGCTAACTCTGTAATAGTCAATGTCTCTGAACTTTGAGTGTCTTACATTCAGAGATATTGTTTATGTTCTCACAGCTACATTACACATCAACTTAAGTTTAAAATATGTTATGTTAAACAATGTAAAATATCTCATTCACTTATATTATTCTACTTTTTATGTATGGTCATGAACACACTTGTTTGTTGAGCAAGTGACCGTTTTCTGACGCTTATTATTCCTAGTTATTTACCCCATATGCGACTGAATCTGAAGTTCTGAAATAATGGTAAAAACTAGCGCACGTTCGCATTGAAGAATAAGCTCAATGCTGGGGTCTTCAGAATGCTCATCAGCCAATCAGAATCAGGTATTCAACAGACCAATAGCATAAAGGATATTTATAGTTGCTAAAAGTCCAAGAATTAGTCGAAACGCACCTCTTTTTCCAGACTGACTCGCATATGCAGCGGTTTATCAGACATGATGAATTCACAGGTGGTTTCTCCTGCTGGAGGCTTGCCGCCTTTATCCGGAGCGTACTGGATCTTTCTGATGGCCAACCGCACTGTACTCCTGCAGATCAGAAAGAGATCGTGGGACCAACAACACAGTGTCTGCATCTGTCACTGCATATTTTCTCTTTTTATTTAAGCAGTCAAGTAACACAAAAAGAGTCAATACTGTGCCAGATTATGAAGTTTATACATGAACAAAGGGTCACACTTTATTTTGATGGTCTGTTTGTTGAATTTAAGTTACATTGCAAGTAATTCTCATTAGATTATAAGTGGAGTGTGGACCGGTTGGGGGTAGGGTTAGTGTAAGTTGACATGTACTTGCGAAGTTTCTTATAGTCAGTTAAATGTCTGTTGAATGTCTGTATCAGCAGATATTAAGCAGACAGTCTACTAACACTCAAATAGACAATCAAAATAAAGTGTTACCGAAAAATGTATTGGAGATCAAATAATTTTGACGATTTTAAACACATAATCATCCAAACTGCAAAAATATCTTTAAAAAAACACACACAAGATGTTTCAGATTCACATTTTGAGCCTCATTTTTGTACCATCAGGACCGGGAAAGTGTCTAATATTGGTGTTTTTCTGCTTTATATTGGTCTGGTCAGGAATATTGTGCGTTTGTGACTTTTCTCACCTCTTTTGGGCTTTTTCATCCTGATTTTCTGCACAGAAGGCCTTCACTTCAAACTCCACAGCACATTGCTGCACAAACACACAAACAAATCTTCAATTTGTTCAAGAAACTCAATGATCTTTGGGCATCTGTTCTTGAAACACATCCCGTTCTTCGTTGGTTTACTAATACCTCTCTACAACGTGTTGTTTCAGGTATCTATAGACTGATTTCATGCGGCCGCTGTTTTAGACAACGAAATCAAGGCTGTGGTGGGAAGAAACCTGAAAGTATCGCCTGAGTCCCACAGGAATGTTGTGTACCTGCCTGTATATCTTATCAGCAAAGAGAAAATGACACAAATTTATGCTTTCACCGCCGTCCGAGTGACCCGAAGGGTCGAGCATGCAAAAAGGTAGGTTCAAGCATCTGCGCCACACTAGCCACGATAGAAGAAATTGTCTTGCTTTTAGCTCTGTGAAATATGCAAAGTTCGCAGGATGGATCCATGCTTTCATGTTGTTGAGGCCAAATTCTGCCCCGACCATCT
>CAIGQQ010004837.1:1504074-1524753 GCA_903798035.1 Danio albolineatus
ATATATATATATAAAACTCTGTAAAATCTCTTGGATATCTTCAGAATTGTAGAAATTAAATGTACTAGCATTATCTGAGCAAACACTTTCAAAAGTACATACTAATCCACATTTATTGTGTTCATCTAAAGGTGCAGTATGTAAGTTTGACACCCAGTGGGTGAACGCAGTTGATCCCCGAAATCAAAACACATTTTCACTCGGCTCCTCCACTGATGAGTCCATGCAAGCGCAGGCTGTCAGATGAGAGTGAGCCTGACTATCGAGCCTATAGGCTGATTTAAGGCTGATTTGAACCATTTTATAACTAAATGCAACGGCAGCGATAGAAGGACTATTCTCCATCCTAAAAACAGTTTTTGTCCTAACCAACAGCTGAAATATATTTATTAGAAACGACTTTCTCACTGCTGAACAACAGAAAACTGACAATGATCAGCTCAGCTACACCTCGTGTGCTTTATTCAATGCTAATAATGTGAGTCTGAATGCCATCTCACATCACATTTATTGCCATGTACTAATAAGCGGCAGCAAATTAAATCGTTTAAACTGAACTTCAGAACTGCGACTCAGTGTAAACCAACACATATCAGTGATTCAGCATCTACATTTAATCATGTTAAAGAGGTTTAATATGTATTAATTACATTATAAACCAGACTATTTGGCTGGAGTGCAGTGAGTGCACTATTCTGTGCTTCTGAATGGCTGTGTTTAAATTTCTGCCGTGTTTCGTCTGGTGCAAACAGCCAAACTGCTTATTACTGCAAATCTCGTCACCTAGCGTGTTGTTAGGACACGGGAGTACAATGTAACCTGCTCACCTAATGTTTAAGCTCATAATAATTAAATTATTTGCTAATTAATAACCACCTCATGTGGAACTCTGCGTCTCATTTCAGAGTCTGCTACTGTCCAACGGAGGTCGCATTTCAGTCTTGGACACATGCTTTGAGAGCCTTCCTGAATGAATGAGTGAAATACTCTGTTTTCCACCAAGGCACCCCGGGGTGCTGAAATATAATTGGCTAAACTGGCATTGGGCGGGTTAAACGACCAAAACAAAGACAGACATTCCGGCACGTAACGCACATGTTCAAAGCAGAATATCTTTATATCAAGATAAACAAGAATGTTTATGAATATCTGCAAACATATTATGGTATTTTCATGCAGTAGACGTCAAAAAAGCACACAAAGCACCTTTAATCTCTCTACTGTTACGCCCAAATCACACAGGGCTTCAGCATCAATGCTTGACAGCGGGTGTCATGATCATCATAGCAGCGTCAGCAATTGGCTACTGTCTGAGCTGGTGTATTTGCATACAACGATTTAATTGGTTGCCGCTGAAGCAGCGCCGACGAACCCACAGTTCAGTTCGGCAACACTTAATGTCACCCATTCAAAGTGAATAGGAAGCGTTGCGTGTGAATGGGCCGTTAGACCAGTTCAGTATGATTAAATAATAATTATATTAAAATAATTAATAGATATATAAAAAATTATTTATAAAATATATGAAAAATTTAAATAAACATGCAGAGATGAACAGAAAAATACTCGTTTTTACATATACTGACATACACCTATATACACACTGACTAATATATACTCACCTAAAATCAAGTAATCCTTAAAAATCCCTCAAAACAAACACATGATTAAATTAAGCCTGTTTTTTTTAATTAATCGCCTGCTCTCATGTGCCTGTTCTGATTAAAAAAGTAACCTAAAAAAGACAGAAGCAAACACAAGTAATGTCTGACATTTTATGATGTGCAAACAGTACTCAGACATATACAGAGAGCTCATATACAGCAATAACCTTCCACAGTCTGTTTAGCAGATACAATACAGTGCCCACTATAAGCCCCGCCCACAAATGCAAAAGAGAGGAGGGGCCAGATACAAGCCACACCCACTATTCATCATTAAAGTGTGCCGT
Source organism: Danio albolineatus (assembly GCA_903798035.1). Lineage (NCBI taxonomy): Eukaryota > Metazoa > Chordata > Actinopteri > Cypriniformes > Danionidae > Danio > Danio albolineatus. Next base: position 1,506,026 of record CAIGQQ010004837.1, read on the forward strand.
CCCCTCTATTCAAACCACTCACTCATCTGAAGCAAGTGCACACGTCTCCTAGACACACTCTAGTGTTGATCGTGAGGGGATGAGAGTGTCAAATCAACCAATGATTCATCAGTTATAGTGTTAGACGGAGTATACAGTCTGATTTAAGTGCATATGTCACCAGATCTGCTGTGTAAATAACAACAATTGTTTTCCTTCGCTAAACAAGAGTGTCTGAGCAGAGTTCGGTACAGTATTGGAAACAGACGCCATCATGCTCGCAGAAAACACTGCCAGGATATGAGCTTGTGTGCATCGCATGAAATAAAAATAGAATAAAATAAAAATGAAGACGTTTCACACACACGCACACACAACAGCATTCGTCACCCGTTCACCACACACACATGCTCATCCAGAAGCCGATGGGAGGGGCTTAGGGATGAAGACTGCTGTGATTGGACAAAATAAAGTGACACAGTCTTGTTTTTATTTTCAGTTTGCACATGGCTCTAACACTGGAGCACTGAACTGTAAACGGCAGAGTGAGCGGGTTAAATGTAAACTACAGGAGCTGAATCCTCAATCTCGAATGCACAGAAAACGGTCGGAGCATAAACACGCTAAAAGTGTGGGAGACCTCAGAAATGGTCACAGTTTCAAAATTTCAATGATTGCATGTTGCTTTAAGAATATTAAACTTGTTTTTAGTAATTATAGATATAATTTTCCCCTTATTTATTCTTCTAAATCGTGCATTTTTAGTCAAATAAGCTTTTAAGTCATTTCTGCAACCCCACAAAACACCTTTTTAAATTACTGTGAAGTAATTCAAATATATTTATCATATATATATTTATCAGCGTTTATTTATTGTTCATTGAAACAAACTTCATTTGTTATTAATATTTAATTTATGGAGATATTAATAAAAACCTGGGCATGATGATAAATACTGTCTTACAGTATGAAAAGTCATTTTTAATCTACATCAGTGACCATTTTTAATTCAATAATGACAAACAAGGGGTTAAATGTGCAAAAAACCCGCAAATAATCATTAAAACTATTTTGCTTCAGCAAAAAAAAAAATATTTCTTTTGATTTTTAGGATCTTTCTCAACTTATATTCAACTCCAGACCCTTAAAAAGGAAGAATTTCAGCATCCTATGACATTATTTTGTGTTAACAGTGCCATCCATAGAGCTATGCTGGAATTACTTTAATAAACATCATACATACACACACACACACACACACACACACACACACACACACAGACACACAAGCAAACGCTCACACGCGAATACACAAACGCATGTATGCAAGCACGCAAATGCACGCACAAATGTGCGCACTTGTCCGCACACATGCACGCACTTGCACGCTCACAAGCGCTTACATGCAAATGAACGCACGCACGCAAACACGCACACAATGCACACGCACAAACAAACAAATGCACGGAAACGCATGCACACACGCACATAAGCACACACGCACACAAGTGCACGCAAGCACATACATGCAAGCAAGCACACACGCACGCAAACGCACGTACACGCAAACAAAAACACACAATGCACACGCACAAACAAATGAATGCACAGAAACGCATGCACCGCCCACACGCATGCACACAAGCGCACAAACATCTGCAAACGCACGCATACAAACGAATGCATACACGCAAGCGCACAAGCAAGCACACGCACGCACGCACACAAGCGCACGAATACGCACGCATACAAACGCATACGGAAGCGCATGCATGCAAGCAAGCGCACACACGCTCGCAAATGCACACGCACACAAACGCACTAGCGCACGCATACAAACGAATGCACAAACGCAGCCGCACGCAAGCAAACGAACGCATGTACGCAAACAAGCACACGCATACAGACGAGAATACATGTACGCAAGCACATACATGAAAGCAAGCACACAAGCACGCAAATGCATACACGCAAACGCACACAAGCGCATGCACGCACGCAAACGCACACAAGCGCACGCATACAGACGAATGCACGTACGTGAGCCCATGCACGAAAGCAAGCGCACACACGCTCGCAAACGCACACACGCAAATGCACACGCACACCAACACACACGTATACAAACGGACGTATGTACGCAATGAAGCACATGCACACAAGCGCACGCATACAGACAATTGCACGTACGCGAGCACACGCAAGCGCACACGCACGCAAACGCATGCGCAAATGCACGCACACGCAAACGTATATGCACAAGCGCACGCATGCAAAGGAATGCACATACGCAGCCGCACGCATTGCTAACGACCGTACATACGCAAGCGCACGCAGACACGCAAATACACGCACACAAGCACACGCATACAAACGAACGCACGTAGGTAAGTGCATGCATACAAATGAACGCACTTAAGTACACAAGTACACACACACGCACACAAACAAACGTACATAAACGAACGCAAGCACCCAAACGCATGCATCCACACACACAAGCCCACACATACACACACACGCACCTTAATGGCCTGTATCTGTATAAGGCAAAGCATGAACTACAACAGTAAACACACACACACACTAATCTAAAGCTGTGTTAAAATAAGCAGTAAGAGTCAAAGATCAATGACAGTCTTTTGTGTAATCTCACACAATGCGTGTGTGTGTGTGTGTGTGTGTGTGTGTGTGAGAGAGAGACACCAGACTGTGCATGAAAGCTGCTATAAATATGTATAGTATGTGTGGAGAGCCAGAAAGATGGCATTATGGGAAAGGTAGTTTTAGCGGCCTGTGGGACGTGAGGGTGGGCTCACTTTCAGTCCATCTTTACAGTCTGTTTCATCCAATCACGGCAGGGCGGTGCTATTCTCAACCAATCATGGCGGAGGATCACATGTCGGACCAAAGCACGGCCTTGCTGCCTTTCTCCACACTGGCCACAAACGCACCCGACAGAGACCAGGACACCGAGTTTATAGCAGAACTGCAAACACAGCAAGCACAGGAAGTTCACTTGGGGCAGAGAATTAAACAATCATAATAAAATAACATTTATATTGTTGTTTGTGTGGAATGACATGCTTATTTTCACCATCGGAAAAGTGCCAAAGCAAATTATTTAGTACTATCAAAAATTCAAAAGTAAAATATGAGTCATGTTTACAGTAAAAGACGAAACTATTAGCCCTCCTGTGAAATGTACACTCTTTGTACATACATTTGTGAGTTTATATGTATGCATGTTTATGTGCCAGTGTCTGCATGTATGCGTGTTTAAGCACACGGCGAGTTGAGTTGGTGCCAAAGAGCTCTATTTTGGTCTCATCTGACCACAACACTTTCACCCAGTCCTCCTCTGAATCAGTCAGATGTTCAGTGGCAGACTTCAGACGGGCTTTTAGACGGGCTTTCTTGAGCAGGGGGAGCTTGTGGGCACAGCAGGATTTCAGTCCTTCATGGCGTAAAATGTTACCAACAGTGTTTTTGGTGTGGTGACTATGGTCCCAGCTGCCTTGAGATCATTGACAAGTTCCTCTTGAGTATTTCTGGGCTGATTCCTCACCGTTCTCATTATCATTGAAACTCCACGAGGTGAGATCTTGCATGGAGCTCCAGACCGAGGGAGATTGGCAGTTCAGTTATGTTTCTTCCATTTGTTAATAATTGCACCAACTGTTGTCACCTTCTCACCCAGCTGCTTGGCGATGGTCTTGTAGCCCATTCCAGCCTTGTGTAGGTCCACAATCTTGTCCCTGAGATCCTTGGAAAGCTCTTTGGTCTTGGCCCTGGTGAAGCGTTTGGAATCTGGATTGATTGATTGCTTCTGTGGACAGGTCTCTTTTATACAGGTAACGAGCTGAGAGGGCTGCCAATGTCAGCGCTTTACCTGTATAAGATCCACCTGGGAGCCAGAGATCTTGCTGACGGATAGGGGATCAAATACTTATTTCATTCATAGAAATGCAAATTAATTTCTAACACATTTTTCTGGATGTTTTTGTTATTGTTGTGTCTCTCACTGCTCAAATCAGAATCAGAATCAGAATCAGTTTTATTGCCAAGTGTGCTTCACACACACAAGGAATTTTTTTTGGCTACAGAAGCTTCCAGTGTACATAAAGTGACAAGTGACAACACAGAATAAATATTATAAAAGACAATAGACATTAAACAGTGATGCAGTCCAACGATCTGGATGTTGAAATGTATGTACAGATTTGTTATAAATATGCAGGTTATAAGGTGCTGTGTGCAAAGGAGCAAGTATTGCATTGTATATTGTTATAAGGTGCTGTGTACAAATGCGTGAGGAAAAGTATTGCATTGTATATTATTATAAGGTGCTGTGTACAAGTGCGTGTGAGCAAGTATTGCACATTTCTTGCACAATAGAGAATATTAACTGTTCATGAGGTAGATGGCCTGAGGAAAGAAACTTTTCCTGTGTCTGGCAGTTTTTGTGCTCGGTGCTCTATAGCGCCGGCCAGACGGTAACAGTTCAAACAGGAAGTGTGCTGGGTGTGAGGCGTCCAGGGTGATTTTGCGAGCCCTTTTACTCACTGTGGAAGAGTACAGTTCTTGAAGTGTAGGAAGGGTAGTGCCAGTTATTCGTTCAGCAGTCCGGACTATTCGCTGTAGTCTACGGAGGTCCGATTTGGCTGCTGAGGCGAACCAGACGGTGATTGAAGTGCAGAGGATGGACTGGATGACAGCTGAGTAGAACTGCACGAGCAGCTCCTGTGGCAGGTTGAACTTCCTCAGCTGACGGAGGAAGTACAGTCTCTGCTGGGCTTTCTTTACAATAGAGTCTATGTGAGTGTCCCACTTCAGGTCCTGAGAGATGGTGGTGCCCAGGAACCTGAATGACTCCACTGCAGCCACAGTGCTGTCCATGATGGTGAGCGGGGGAGTGCGGGGGGGTTTCTCCTGAAGTCCACTATCATCTCCACCGTTTTGAGCGTGTTCAGCTCCAGGTTGTTGTAACTGCACCATAAAGCTAGCCGCTCCACCTCCTGTCTGTATGCAGACTCGTCACCGTTCCGGATGAGGCCAATAACAGTAGTGTCGTCCGCAAACTTCAGGAGCTTGACGGAGGGGTCTTTTGCGGTGCAGTCGTTGGTGTACAGGGAGAAGAGCAGTGGGGAGAGAACACATCCTTGGGGGGCACCAGTACTGATGGTGCGGCTGTCAGACATGATTTTGCCCATTCTGACTAGCTGTTGTCTATCTGTCAGAAAGCTGGTGATCCACTGACAGACAGAGCTAGGAACAGAGAGCTGGGTCAGTTTGTGCTCGAGCAGTGAAGGGACGATGGTGTTAAAGGCAGAACTGAAGTCCACAAACAGAATCCTTGCATAGTTCCCTGGTTTGTCCAGGTGTTGAAGGGTATAATGCAGTCCCATGTTGACTGCATCATCCACAGACCGGTTTGCTCTATAGGCAAACTGCAGGGGGTCCAGCAAAGGTCCGGTGATGTCTTTCAGATATGCTAGAACCAGTCTTTCAAATGACTTCATGACCACAGATGTTAAGGCGACAGGTCTGTAGTCGTTGAGTCCGGTGATCTTTTGTTTCTTCTGGATTGGGATGATGGTGGAGCGTTTGAAGCAGGATGGAACTATGCGCTGTTCCAATGATCTGTTGAAGATCTGCGAGAAAATGGGGGCCAGCTGGTCAGCACAGGTTCTCAGACAGGCTGGTGAGACACCGTCTGGGCCTGCCGCTTTCCTTCTCTTCTGCTTACTGAAGACCTGACGCACATTATCCTCACTGATCTGAAGATCAGGGGGGGAGAGGGAGATGTCTGTACGTGTTGATGGCTGTGTATAAAGATGGTCAGGGCGGATTTGGCTGGAGGTGGCTAGAGGTGTTGATGGCTGTGTAGAGGGTGTCTGGTCGAAGGTGTCGAATCTGCAGTAGAACGTGTTCAGGTCGTTAGCGAGAAGTTTACTGCCATCGATACTGGGGGGAGATGATTTGAAATTCGTGATGGTTCGCAGACCAGTCCACACTGATGCAGGGTCGTTAGCAGAAAACTGGTTTTCCAGCTTTTTTGCATAGTTCTTTTTAGCCAGACCAATTTCCTTTGTTAAAGTGTTCCTGGTCTTGTTGTAGAGAATCCTGTCCCCACTCCTGTAGGCATCCTCTTTGACCTGACGAAGCTGTCTAAGTTTTGGTGTGAACCATGGTTTATCGTTGTTAAATGATAAGTAGGTCCTGGTAGGGATGCATAACTCCTCACAGAAACTAATGTATGATGTTACGGTCTCTGTGAGCTCATCCAGGTCAGTGGCTGCAGCTTCAAAAACACTCCAATCGGTGCATTCAAAACAAGCTTGTAAGACCTGCTCTGTGTCGTTGGTCCATCTCTTAACAGTCCTTAATACTGGCTTAGTAGTTTTAAGTTTTTGCCTGTAAGTTGGTATAAGATGAACCAGGCAGTGATCAGAGAGTCCTAGAGCTGCTCTGGCCACGGAGCGATATGCATCTTTTATTGTTGTGTAGCAATGGTCCAGAATGTTATTGTCTCTGGTAGGGCATGTAATGTGCTGTCTGAATTTGGGCAGCTCATGTGTGAGTTTTGCCTGGTTAAAGTCCCCAAGAATGATAAAAACAGAGTCTGGGTGTTTCTGTTCTGTCTCTGTGATAAGATCAGCCAGCAGTGAAAGAGCAGTACTCACGGTCACGTGCGGTGGGATGTAAACACTGGTCAGGATAAACGAGGAAAACTCCCGCGGCGAGTAGAACGGCTTGCAGTTAATGAGAAGCACTTCCACGTCAGGACAGCACATCTTCTTTAACACAGTTACATCCGTACACCACCTCCTGTTGATGTAAAAGCATGTCCCTCCACCGCGCGTTTTCCCCGTTGCCTCCGTGTCGCGATCTGCTCTGTACAGCTGGAAGTCCGGTAGTTGTAATGCGCTGTCCGGAATGGCTTCGTTTAGCCAGGTTTCTGTGAAGCACAGCGCAGCAGAGTTGTTAAAGTCCTTATTTATGCGTGTGAGCAGAAGTAATTCATCCATTTTGTTAGGAAGAGAGCGTAGATTCGCGAGATGAATGCTAGGAAGCGGCATTCTGAAACCGCGCAGTCTGTTTTTGATGAGCGCGCCGGCTCGCTTTCCCCGCCTGCGCGTCTTGTAGCGCCATAGAGACGCCGCGGTGCCAGGGAAACGCTCTGCAAAACGCCGGAGAAGTCAAGAACCGGCTGGTGATCAATTGGTGTGCACTGCAGAATGTTCAGCAGCTCATCCCTGGTGTAACTGATCATGTTGGATGAACACAAAACAGGAAATACAAACAAAAACATTGCAACAGCTGGGGAGCTTCGCACCGAGGCTGCCATTTTCGGCGCCTTCCGAAAATAACCCTACCATTGACATTATAGACTGAGCATTTCTTTGTTAGTGGGCAAACTTACAAAATCAGCTTGGGTTCAAATAACATTTTCCCTCACTGTATATGTGTGTTCATACATGTACGAGAATGTGTGTATGAGTGCATATGTAGCTGTGTGTATATGTGCCCATGTGTATGTGTGTTCCTGCTCACCTGTGACCCTTATCGAGGGTTTTCTCTAGTTTCCCTGTCAGAACGTTCCAGAGGTACAGAACTCCGTCTGCAGAGCCGGCCGCCACAAAACTCCCATCAGGACTGAAAACACACACACACACTCATGTTCATCTACACTCAAGAGTTCAGCTTTACTTCAGCTACACATCTTCACAGTCAGGATTGAACCAATATTCTACCAAAAGAAAAGCTTGAGGAACTGAGTTAAGTGTTAAGATTTAAAAAAAAGAATCTAATAGATGTAATAAATGTAAACAAATACTATACAATCATCATATTGACTTTAAATTTTAAAATACAACTGGAATATTTTTGTCAATTATTTAATAGTTGTAGAAATTATAGCAATGACAATACGTTTGTAATCGAGCAATGCATTTCTTGACAGTCACTTCATGAATGTCGCTGCTCCTACCTAAACGTGACCCTGGTGAAGTCCGAACCGCACTTGAAGCCTTGAGCACTGCAGAAACACAACATTACAGTATTATTAGATATCCTGATACACTCCAAGTAAAAACAGCAGACAAAACTAAACAAGTCATTAAATGATTTAATATACACATTTCTATGCATAATAGTTTTAATAGCTGATTTCTTTTATCTTTGTCATGATGACAGCACATAATATTAGACTAGATGTTCTTCAAGATACTAGTATTCAGCTTAAAGTGACATTTAAGACTAGGTTAATTATGACCCGTGTCCACTGAGTGGTACAGTACGGTACGGGTCACCTTTATCAGGCTTGCGTTTCCACTGCTAAAAGGTACTCTTTTGGTGGCCGTGGTGTACGACAGAAAGTTTCAGTCGACGTCATTCTTGCTCGAGGAAATGTCAAGAGTAAAGCTGTATGGGTCATTCACAAATCATACTAGAAGCACTTCTCAAAAAACAGAGGCTTTATACACATGAATACTGGTGTATAAATGTTCATTACTGACCTTTCTATGAACTTGATCTGATTATAATTGCAGATCAATGATAGTGTGAAATAGCCTACTGTAACGTCTGCGATTCTATAAAATAAATAAATAAATGCAGCATATATGAACACATACAGCCCCTTACCGTACGTTCACACCGAAGGCGGTGAGAGCGTCAAAGTTCGCTCTGGCCGCCCTGTCGCCAACGCTGTCTGCCTTTAGAGCGTCAACATTCGCTACACTGATTTCGTATTTAAAGGAGCCGTTGCAGCATTATCAGCAAATCACTGACATTCCCACATAAAACATGCTTTCTAGCGTAAAATGTTGCCCCCTTTTATCAGATTCATTTAACAATGGAAGATCAGGTTGTTTAAGTCGTCTATTATGTATGTCTGAAATATACTGAAGCAGCGATGCTGATTTGCTGCATGAAATTCCCGCTTTTTTAAAGAAAAATTATATATAAAAGATTAATGCACATCAGTAACTTGTCATTAACTTTTTTAATGTATATCCCTGTAAGAAAACCATGTAAATAACTGGAAATCCAGGCGACCGCAATATTAAAACCCTTGGGAACAACTGTGGTGGGAACCAAAGTTCACAGTCACTGTGTTCTCTGGACTCTTCTCAAGCGGTGGACTTCTACATTCTGATTGGGTGTTGCCGAACCGCATCATAGCTCATTACCATAAAGTTGACTTGATTTCAAAAATCAACCGAAGACGCGCTGCGCTGCTCCTCGCTGCTTATCGCCGCTGGCTCCCATTGAAAATGAAAGACTTCAGGCTACTTTGACGCTCTCGCCGCTTTCGGTGTGAATGTACGGTTACAGTCTCTGATATGATACCAATTACAGAAAAACTACACACAGCAGACATTTACTCCTTATTTAGGTTCAAAAACAACACGAAATATAGCCCACAGTCAGTGCAGAGCTCTCATCTGTGTCTGTAATCTTCAGCAGCACATGTAACCTCTGTTAGAGAGTAATTAGAGAGTTCATAATAGTCCAGAAGGTGATGATGATAGTTAAACACAGCAGTTTCTTCATGTTTGCTGAAAAAATTATTTGTTCCTTTGTTTTTTTCCAGCTTCTCCTTTGTTTTTCGCGCGTCAGTCTCGCGTTTGTCTGTTTCTGAAAGGATCGGGTTTCAAAAGCACGTCAATAATCAAGCGCACGTTATTATCATCAGCTTAAGAAGTTTGTTATTTCAAATATTGACATGCACACGAGCGCATGTGAGAAAGCGAAACCGCTCACGCATAAGACGGGCTCGTAAAAAACTACAGGGCACAGGGGAGAATCTGCTCTTCTCTTGGCTTTGTGGCTGTTCATCAAAGCGACGACATGGTTTGTTTGAGCTTGGGTCGACCATGGCTCATTATTATATGTTTATATTATTTCGGTGTATTGTCTTTCGGCTGTGTATTAAACATGGCGGGTCCTTTGTTTTCATTCTGGCTTGTTGCGCGAGCGAATGATGTATCCCTGTAAACCAATAGCGTTCAGTTGCGCATCTAGCTCCACCTTTTGGTACCCTTGGTACCCTTTGCAAAGGGTGACCAAAAAGTGGTACAGTATGGTTCGGTGCTTTTAGACAGTAGAAACAGCCTTAAAAGCATACCAAACCATACCGTACCATACCACTCAGTGGAAACGTGCCATTTGAGCTCGGGTCGACCATGGCTTGTTATTATATGTATATATTATTACGATGTAATGTTTCAGCTGTGTATTTAAACATGGCAGTTCCTTTGTTTTCATTCTGGCTTGTTGCGCGAGCGAATGACGTATCTCTGTTAGCCAATAGCGTTCAGCTGCACATCTAGCTTCCGCCATTTGGTGCCATTGGTACCCTTTGCAAAAGATATCCAAAAAGTGGTACGGTACCACTCAGTGGAAACGGCCCAATAGGTTAAAGTTAGGGTAATTAAGCAAGTCATTATATAACAGTGGTTTGTTCTTTAGACAATCCAAAACAAATATTGCTTAAAGGGGCTAATAATATTGACTCTTTTACATTATTTTACTTTGGTCACTTTATTTTGATGATCCGTTTGTTGAGTTTAAGTTACATTGCATCTACTTACCAACTAATTCTCATTAGATTATAAGTAGACTGTTAGGTTGGGGTTGGGGTTAGTGTAAGTTGACATGTACTTGCAGAGTTTCTTACAGTCAGTTAATGTCTGTTGAATGTCAGTATCAGCAAATATTAAGCAGACAGTCTTCTAATACTCAAATGGACCATCGAAATAAAGTGTTACCTTCACTTTTTTTAATTCCAGACAAGCTAAAAAATAATTACTGTCTCCAGAAAGATATGTAACAGGAGATTCTGTATAAAAAAAATGTCTTTGCTCTGTAATAGGGATAGTTCACCCGAAAATTCCTTCACAGTAAATTAAACTCACATTAAATTGACAGCAAATTGTCACTTTGGGGTGAACTATCCCTTTAAACTGCACCTGGGAAATGTTTGAGAAAGAATGAAATTTTCACAGAAGGCTGAATACTTTTTACACAAGTATAGTATTGATTTGACTTCAATAATAGTGTGAGTTACGCACTTAAAGGTCTGTCGGACAGCATTAGTGCGCAGGTCGATGATTTTCACCAAGTCGTCCCGAGAGCAGGTCAGGAGTTCAGTGCGGTCGTGATTTAGATCCAGAGACGTCACACGACCCATCAGCTCCAGCTCACGCACAATACTCTCTGCCCTGAACACACACACATTACATTGCAATATATGTTATTCTATATTATTACACAGCTGTTATTCCCAGATAACAACCACTAAATAACATAAGCTCATCTGGTAACTTTGAATCATGTTGACCGTCAGTTAATACATATAAATTAATATACTTGCAACCACACTCGTATGTCTGTCCTATGTATCTGGCCTTTGACTGGTGCCCTCTACTGAATAAATGAAGAATAGTTTAGACCCTCATTTTTTAAAAACAATTTAAAAACTGCTTTTATTCTAGCCAAAGTAAAATAAATCTGACTTTTCCTGAAAAAAAATAAATAAAACAAATAAATAAATATGCCTTAATAAATATAAACGGTTAACTAAATGAAAAGTAAATAATTAATAAATAATTCATAGACCATTTTGAGGGATGTAAACAAAAACAATGGTCCCAGCGTATTCCCTGTTCTACATTTTTAATTTCTAAAGCTGCCGAGAATGCGAAAAGAGCCACAAATAATGTTATAATAGCTGTTTTAATATGAAGTTATGATTGAATTGCCCATTGTTACAGTTATGAGATAGTTTGATAATGAACAGGAAATGTTCACGGGTGAAAGGCATCTCCACATTAAAATAGTTTATACAAGGTTCATACACATTTTTACTACTAAAATTTAATGACTTTTGCATGACTTTTAAGTAAATTTTCATGACCTAATGTTTCATGTAATGTATAAATAATAAGAAAAATGATGCATCTTCAAAGTTATTACAGCACATCATAAATCATGCAACAATCTATTTAAATTAATCTTTATATCTATGTAAAATTTAGATAATGTTCACACAGCGCTAATAATGTGAGAGCATGTGTTTGACCATGGACTGTAAAAAGCAATTACTTAAAAAGTCAGTCAAATCATTACCCTAAAACTGACAAGTTGATTTTACTTAAAAGTTGTAAAGTTTTTCTGTTCCTACTTATAACTATTAAGTTCACTTAATAAAAAAATGATTTAAAAAAATTATAATTATGCGCATAGTTCGTTAGTTAATCGCTTTTAGGCAGTGTTTACTCCGTTTTTTAAAGTTCAGCAAATCGCATTTTACAGTGTGGAGTAGAAGACAACTAACCTATATTTACATACAGACATTTGTTCAACTAATTTCCATGACTTTTTTCCAGGCCTGGAAAATGCCATGTCAAAATTCCATGACTTTTCCAGGTTTATCATGACCGTGTGAACTCTGTCTATATATAAAGGAATTAATAATAATTATTATCTATTTATGAAGATGAATGATCACAAAAGCAACATAATACGTACATTTTCAAGCATTTTTCCAAAATCTAAGCACTTTTCAAACACTAGACTATAATTCAAGCATTTTACCCAGGAGGTAAAACAACACACCTTGTCCGTGCGCATTATCAAGACACTCACCTGATGTCCCAGAAGCGAACTTTCTTATCGAAGTGTCCACTCATCACACACTGCTCCGTGCAGACAATATCATTACAGCTGGAACCAGCAAACACCGTCTTCATGCCTGAGCAAACCACAGACGATCATTTATTAGATTTATTAGCACTGCTTTTTGTTTTGTTTGCATTTTTTTAAACAATCTGTATTCTAAAATGTATTATAATCGTAAAACATATCAGAACAAACAAAAACTTATTTAATATTTTATAATAATAACACTTAATATTTACCTAGTATTTTATAATAATAATGTCTCAGAAGTGTTGTCTATGTTTGTATTTAGCAAGAAATTATGTTAATGAGAGATTAATGAAAGTTGTCTTGGTAACGTTATGTTGTCATGACAAGGACAAAAACAGGTTGTGACGTATTTGTTTATGTCAATTCGTCATAATGTCATCTTTGCATTTAAAATGTCATAACTGAGTGAATGACACTTAATAACAGTTGGCATATGCAAGCCTAAAATTCCAGTCACATTGTCAAGATTCTAAAGGTTTCATGACAGTCTTATGAACACACCTTTAAGTAAAGTTTTACTAAAATAAGAAAACAATGTAACAATGTTCACTTAATTTCCCTTTAGCATGTTACTCACTGTAACTCAGTGGTTCTCAAACTGTGGCACATGTACCACTAGTGGTACATGAGCTTCCTTCTAGTGGCACGCGGAGGAATCTCAGAATAATTAAAGTTAAAAAAAATTAACACACTTTTAACCCTTTGACGCATACGATATCATTGATGTGATCATAACATTTATTTTAATAGGCTAAACCTTTTATTTAAGTGGCTGACAATAATAAATATTCTTAATTAGAAGAATTAATCAGCCTTGTTTTTGAACCGTGCAGTGCTGTAGCTGGGTAATTAGGCCTACGACGCTACTGTACTTCAATACAGGTTATTATGGTGGTACTTGCAGAGACAATGTTTTTCTGAGGTGGTACTTGGTGAAAAAAGCTTGAGAACCACTGCTGTAACTGATGAAAAAGCACAACAAAGAGTGTCTTACATTTTTTTGGTTTTTATTATTATTATATTAATATTATTATTATTGTTGTTGTTGTTGTTATTATTATTGTATTCTCCTTTTCCCCCACCTGTTTCCAGTTATTCTCTGATGTTCTTACACTCACCGGCCACTTTATTAGGTACACCTTACTAGTACTGGGTTGGACCCCCTTTTGCCTTCAAAACTTACTTAATCATTCATGGCGTAGATTTAACTAGATACTGGAATTTTGGTCCATACTGACATGATAGCATTTTGTAGTTGCTGCAGATTTGACGGCTGCACATCCATGATGCGAATCTCCCGTTCCAGCACATCCCAAAGGTGCTCTATTGGATTGAGATCTGGTAGATCAGCAGTTTCTGTCTGGCACCAACAACTATGCCACATTCAAAGTCACTTAAATCCCCTTTCTTCCCCATTCTGATCCTCGGTTTGAACTGCAGCAGATCGTCTTGGCTATGTCTACATGCCTAAATCCATTGAGTTGGTGCCATGTGATTAACTGATTAGAATTTGCATTAATGATCTGTTAGACAGCACCAGGTGAGAATCAGCGACTTATGGTCCAAGGCCATGAAGCTCCACCGGAAAAAGGTGGCCATCTCCAGGGTGGAGGACAGTCCTTACCCCAGGTGGAGGAGTTCAAGTATCTTGGGGTTTTGTTCACGAGTGAGGGAAGGATGGAGTGTGAGATTGACAGGTGGATTGGTGCAGTGGCAGCACTCGATGTACCGGCCCTGTTGTGGTAAAGAAGGATCTGAGCCAAAAGGCAAAGCTCTCGATTTACCGGTTAATCTACGTTCCTACTATCACCTATAGTCACAAGCTTTGGGTCAAGCATCTGTAAAACTGCATTTTTTTTCATCTTAAAATGTTGCCTGGCTTCGACATATGTCATCAATGTCTGACGTGGAAAAGCTCATTCATGCTTTCATGACGTCTCGATTAGATTACTGTAATGCATTACTACTGCCCCGTTGGCCTAATTAATAAACTTCAGCTAGTTCAAAATGTAGATGCTAGAGTGCTTTCTAGAACAAAGAAATATGATCATATTACTCCAGTTCTTTCAGCATTGCATTGGCTCCCTATTAAACATCGTATAAATTTTAACATTTTACTGACTATATACAAAGCCATAGCGGCTTAGGTCCACAGTATTTGAGGGTAACTGAATTGAATTGAATAACCAAAAGGACAAGATCTCGGATACAAGTGGCCAAAATGAGTTTCCTCCACAGGGTGGCAGGGCGCACCATTATGGATAGGATGAGGAGCTCTGTCACCCGGTAGGAGCTCGGAGTAGAGCCGCTGCTCATCCACATCAAGAGAAGTCAGCTGATGTGGCTTGGGCATCTTTTTCAGATGCCTCCTGGACGCCTACCTAGGGAGGTGTTCCAGGCATGTCCCACCAGTAGGAGGCCTCGGGGAAGACCTAGGATATGCTGGAGGGACTATGTCTATCAGCTGGCCTGGGAATGCCTCGGGATCCCCCAGAGGAGCTAAAGGGTGTCTGGGGTTCTCTCCTAAGACTGCTACCCCAGAAAAGCGATAGAAAATGAACGAATGGATAGGTGTACCCAATAAAGTGACTGGTGAGTATGTATCTAAGGCCCCATTTACAATGTCAGGTCTTGATGCCCAAGTCGGATTTGTTGTCAACATCTGATTCGTTTGCCTGTCCGTTTACACGTTCTTTTAATTGTGACCCGTATCTAATTCATGTGTTCACACTTGTCATACAATTTACGGTGTCACGCATGTGTAAACGCAGGTTCTAGCATCTGCACCACACTAGCCACGATGGAAGAAATTGTCTTGCTTTTAGCTCTGTGAAATATGCGAATGATTGTGAGGTGGAGGAGGAGGGAAAGGGTCGTCATCGCAGCTTGCGCATAAGGTTTATATATGGTGTCCTCCACTGACTCATCACCCTACAGGACAAGGCAGGTAACTGCTGCCGTCGACCACTGACCACTTTCCTCCTCTATGTTTCCTCTGTTGTTGTTATTTACCGCGTCGACGTCTCCACACACGCTCCTTTTACGTCATTAAACCGTGGAGAAGTACCACATTGTCGCAAGTTTTCTGACGTACAAAACAGAGCGCATCAAATAAAACTGATCTGCCTGTTTACATAACAGTCGCATCGTCACATATCCCATTTACATCTGATTTATTTCCACATATGAAGGAGGCCTCAAACCCATCTCTGAATATCTGAATGCATGCGTTTATTTGTTTACACCAGGGGTGTCCAAACTACGGCCCGCGGGCCACCTGCGGCCCGCAATAAGTTTAGTGGCGGCCCGCGGGGCTTTTTATAAACATTCATAGAATTTGGCCCGCTGTACAAAAATAAATGTAATTCAATAAATAATCACTGGGTGTCGCTATTACGCGCCTTCAATTAGGCAGTTATGTCTGTTATGACGTGAAAGAAAAATCAACAAGTGTTTTAATTCATCCAAATTTCCCCTGATGAAACGCCATTCAAAAAGGATGATGAGTCTGTTTGGCTCCTCATATATATGTGAGCATATATTTTTACTCATGAATCTAAACAAAAGTTCATTGAGAACCAATCTAACTGACAGCAACCTCTGTGGTTTGCTACGCATATGTACTTCATGAGTCACTCCTGATTTGGCATCAATTCTGAAATCTTAAGCACAACATCACTGTTCACATTAACAGAGCTTATGGTAAGTAAAATATATATTATGATTTTAAAATGTAGAAAATAATTCCATAATTAAACATATATTAATTCCATAATTAAACATATGTATGTTGTGTGTGTGTGTGTGTGTGTGTGTGTTGTGTGTGTATGTATATATATATATATATATATATGCCGTTCTGTGAAATTGTAAAATTTGGCCCGGGATAACGTGTTGTTTTTTGCATCTGGCCCTCGGCCAAAAAACTTTGGACACCCCTGGTTTACACGCTCATAGAACAGATCCCATCAGTGAATTGGGGCCTAATTAACTTAATTTGGTATTTTTGTATCTATGTATTTTACTTATTTTGTTAATTGAGTTAATGAACGAGGGGTTTAAGGGGATGGGATTAACGAAGGACAATATATTACTGTTTAACTCTCAATATTAGTTTTGTCATACAAAAGACCAATAAGGAGATCGAAAATAAAATGTTTCTTACAGACTTTGCTGCGCAGGTCCCAGAGTTTGAGCGTTCGGTCGTAGCTGCCGGAAACGATCCTTGCGTTATCCAGGAGAAAGCGAGCAGATAAAACCTTCCCGCTGTGTCCTGTGAGCGTGTGCTTCAGGAACAGACAAAAACAATCAAACAGAGCCGCGAACAACAGCTTTCATACATAAAAGAGCTTCACTTCAGATCTCAGAGTGATTTTTCAGATCAGCGCTCCGGCCTCCTTCAGTCCGACTCTCCTGCTTCTGTGTGTGTTTTCCTGTGGGATGTTTCTATCAGAGTCTCATCTGATGCTCTAAAGAAAGACTCAAATTTAGCAGAAATGTCCATAATGTCAGCTGCCATGTCAAACCAGCTATGCACGACTAGAGCATGCTGGGTGTATATTAACATGGGCTGCTGGGAGAGACTGAAGGACTGGAAGGAGAGCTGGACATCAGACCTTTTACATCACATCATTGACCATAGACCTAACTTCCCATTGACCCCAATTCATAAAACATATAAAAGGTGCTGTGTGTGCTTTTGAGTCTTATAAGGCCCAATCCCAATTCAACCCCTTACCCCTGCCCCTTACCCCTACCCCTCGTTTTGCGCGTTCACATCAAGGGGTAGTGATTTCCCAGTTCTCTTTAGCTTGAAGGCGTAGGGCTAAGTGCAAGTCAGGACACAAATCTATATAATGACACCGGTATGACAGGTATTACAAAAAAGAGGGTGAAATACGAGGACATTGCTGATGTCCTCATTTCTCAAAAAGCTTCTAAATCTCACAGGATGAGTTTAATCAGAGAGTAAAGCTGCACACAGTCTCTTGTGATGGTTGGGTTTAGGGGTATGGTGGCGTGAGGGCAATTCAATATACAGTTTGGACAGTATAAAATGAATGGAAACCTATGTAATGTACCCACTTTTCACAAAAACAAACGTGTGTGTGTTTATGTTTGTGTGTGTGTGTGTGTGTGTGTGTGTTTGTTCGGTGAAATTCTCACCCTCAGTCTGTAGTCATCAACAGTCCAAATTCGGCTTGCAAAATCATTGGAAGCAGCCAAAAGATACGAGCCCTGCAGAGCAAACACACTACTATCAGTCAACAACAGTAAAACATTTAAAAACTGCTGTGGTCAATATTAGAAATCAGTTATTAAAACTTTTATGTTTAAAAATGTGTTTAAAAAGCACTTGAGAAATATATTTACATATTATTTACATAATAATAAGAGTAAAAAATAAAATAATAATTTTACAGGAGGGATAAAAAATGTTGTCTTCAACTACACATGCATGCAGTTCAAAATATTTGCATTTTTGTTAATACAAACTTTTAAGTTTATTCGTTTTATTCATACAAAATGTAGCTAAATATGTAATTAAACATCTATATCAGGGGTGTCCAAAGTTTTTGGGCCGAGGGCCAGATGCAAAAAACAAAATGTTGTCCTGGGCCAAATTTTACAATTGTACAGACTCGCATATATATATATATATATATACTCTCTTTAAAAAAAGTTCAGTAGTTCTTTACGGTATTTGAGGTGCTATTTAGCACTTTTACTGTGTAAAGAACCTTTAAAGCACCATAAAGTTTTTTCAGTGGTTCTTTGGGGGGTTTAAAGTGCTATATAGCACCATTACTACTGGTAAGCACTTGTTCTTATAGCTAATTCTCATAACTATTATGCCAGTTTTATTTGCGGAAAGGGTAAAGTTAGTAAACATTAAGAGCACCTTAAAATATAGGTGCTATATAGCACCATTTCACAAAAGTACTATATAGCACCTATTTTTTAAGGTGCTGTATAGCACCAAAAAAGGTTCCCCCCTCATTACGACCAAAGAACCAGTTTTGGTGCTA
>CAIGQQ010004837.1:1567703-1581112 GCA_903798035.1 Danio albolineatus
GATTAATTTTTATAAATTGTTAAAATTTTGGTATTTGCGATACAGCAAGCCCAGAGACTGATGTGTACATGATGATTTTATGTAAAATTCACTTTGATGTGTGATAGAACTAAAAAGGGGTCTTAAACAAACACTTTCTCCATTCATATGAGTAGTGACTTGGACCCAGAAACAGTATTCCATACGGTCACCGACACGTCACCACTTAACAAGCAGGCAGCACCACCACACGGTCACCATAGCTTCTTCTACTGCAGCAAATTATGTTTTTAATTTTCATATTTGGAGCCAGTTAATCAAGATGTGACTATTTTGTTCTCTTTCATGTCTTTTATGCGATATTCCAGCTTTGTGCATAAATTTAATTCGCATCTCTGGATGGAAACATGTCTAATGACTTGCCTAATTACCCTAACTTGCCTATTTACCCTAATTATGCCTTTTAATGTCACTTTAAGCTGAATACTATTGTCTTGAAAATGTCTAGTCAAATATTATGTGCTGTCATCATGGCAAAAATATAGAAATGAGTTATTAGAAATGAGTAATTAAAACTATTACGTTTAGAAATGTGTTCAAGCTGCAGTATGTAAGTCTGACACCCAGTGGCTAAAATGGGTATTACATTCCTGGATCAAAACAAACGCAAGTGCAGGTTGCCAGATTGAGAAGCGAGTATGACAATTGAGCCTAAAGTCTGATTTAAGTCTAAATTAAAGCAATGGCACGCAATAGAAAGACTATTCTCCATATTAAAAGGAGTATTTGTCCTAACAAACACCTCAAATTTATATATTAGAAACGGCTTCTGTTTCTCACAACAGTATAAACTGTGATCACTTCAGGTATACCTCATGTGCTTTATTCAGTGTCAAATGCTAATAACGTGAGTCTGAATGCCATTCTACATGACATTTATTGCCGCATACTGAAAAGAAGCACAAGATAGTTCTCCTCAGATCTTGAATCCAATTCAATTCATGCTTATTTATAAAGCGCTTTTACAATGTTGATTGTGTCAAAGCAGCTTAACATAGACATTTTAGTACATTGAAACTGTGTCAGTCCAGTGTTCAGAGTTTAGGTTCAGTTTTAGCTCAGTTCAGTGTGGTTTAAATTTCACTGCTGAAAGTCCACACACTGAAGAGCAAATCCATGCGCAGCTCCACAAGCCCCAACTAAGCAAGCCAGTGGCGACAATAAAAATAAGATAAATCGTTAGAAATTGAAATCAGAACTGACTCAAAACCAACACATCAGTGATTCAGCATCTACATTTAATCGATTTAATTGATGTTTACGCTTGTAAATATATTTATATTATTTGCTAATTAATAACTACCTCATGTGGAACTCTGAATCTGTCTCATTTCAGAGTCTGCTACTGTCCACCGGAGGTCGCATTTCAGTTACGGATGCATGTTTTGAGAGCCTTCATAAATGAATGAATGCTGAAATATAATTGGCTAAACTGGCATTGGGCATAACTGGGGCCACACCGAATCTGCGCGCGCAGAATTCCGCATATTTTGATCATTGATTCTGTTTATTTACTGGTGTAAATGTGTGTAAATGTATATTTAATCAGTTTTAAAATTATTTTCAGTAATAATATTGACTAATATGAAAATATTCAAGTGATTTATTTACAATACAGTTTGTAAAGCACTATTTTCGTTGTTTTAGTAGATATGTTGTATGAAAGACTTGCTTTGTTTACCAAATAAAGTGGATCTAATTAGATTCGCATTGTATACATTAAATAAATGTTAAAAAAGTATTATTTTTATTTCGTATATTAAGATTTCAGTTATGATACTTCCAAAAATATTCCGCAGAAATCCGCAGATTTTTAACAAAATACCCCGCAGAAAAAGCAAAAAATGTTTGAGATTCCGTCTGGGCCTAGGCATAACGCATATGTTCAAAGCGAAATATATGACCTCAGCATTGTTTATCAGATAAAGAATGTTCATTGAGCGTGTTTATAAACATATTAAAGTGTTTTTATGCTGTAGAAGTGTCAACTAACAGAAATTGGGGAAATAAATACAAAGGGGGGCTAATAATTCAGGAGGGCTAATAATTCTGACTTCAACTGTACCTTGGAATGTCATGAGTGACCAATTAGAGTCAAGTATTCCAGGCAGCAGTGTAATAACACCCCTGATCACTGCCCTCAATTCATCTCTAATGCAACATCAAGATACCCTAAAATTTCAGCTCATTGTTTATAGCAGCAAAATCAGCCACCCTGCAAAACCACACACACCCACACAACTACACAACGAGCAACAAACAGCTTGCAAATGCCACTAATATATTAAAAAGGGGCAGCATCCTGAAGGAGATCACACACACACACACACAAGGAAAAAACATGAAGCATTCACAGCAGTTACCCTCAATGCCCTTCGCTGAAACATGCTTCTCAGTACACAGCACTCTCATTCTCCTTCACACACATGCACACACACACACACACACACACACACAGAGAAATCCTGACACCACAGTGTGTATCACCTGGAGTCAGACGGGATGAAACCAGGTTGGACAGAATCAGACAAGCTGCAGACACAGAGAGAGTGTAGAATGAGACAAACACACACACACACACACACACGCATGCACAACACACACACTCGCATACATGTATGGTCAACACACAACTACACTTCGTGCACAACACACACCCATGTGCACACACACACATTTATCCACAACACACACAATACACTCACATGCATGCACAACACACACACACACACACAAACAACAAACATGCATGCAGGCATGCACAACACACACACACACGCACTACATGCAGGTACATGTATACACTCACACACACACGCAAACAACAAACATGCATGCATGCACAACGCACACAAACACAAATGCATGCACAACACACACACGCACTACATGCAGGTACATACACACACAAACACACACACACACGCACACGCACACGCACACAACAAACATGCATGCATGCATGCACGCACAACACACACAAACACAAATGCATGCACAACACGCACACATATACACAACATATATACATAGTCTACACACACACACGCATGCACAACACACACACATGCACAACATATATACAGTCCATACACACACACGCATACATAACACACACATGCACAACACACACAAACACACAACATACTGTATATAGACAGCCTACACACACGCATGCACAACACACACACATACAGAACATATATACATAGCCTACACACGCATGCACAACACACAAACACAAATATAGACACACAACATACACATCACATCCACGCAAATACACAACACACAAAACGAACACACTCTTGCATCACACAACCGCACACAAGGAACATGTGCATTCACAGACTCGCACACAACGCACAACAGACATGCACAACACACTCACAGGCGCACAGATAACAGACACAAACACACAACAGACACAAGCACACACATACACACAACACATGCACACAAGACACAAACACACATTCACAACACACACACACACACATTCACAGACTCACACACAAAGCACAACATACTCACAGATGAAAACATAACAGACACAAACACACAACAGACACAAGCACACTCAGATGGACGACACACACACACACACAACACATGCACACAAAAGACACAAATACACACATTCAGGAAACACACGCACATGCATACAGACACACACACACAGATCGATGCACACACTCATGTATGATACACAGACACGCACACAAACAAAAAGAGAGTTAGAAACATGTCCAGGCCGCACGTTGCATTCGAAAAAGTAGCATTAATTCATCATCACCACACACTTTCAGCCATACACTTGACCTGGAGATGTTTCAGACCAGTTTTGTGAGCACAAAACGAAAAAGAGAAGAGAGAAAGATGAAAACGTTTGCGTTTGTAAACACACACACACAATAAACATACCCAAACATATTAGAGATGGAGTCCAGCAGTCCTGCGGGAGGAGGAGGCTGGGACAAGCGTTTACTAAAACACACACACACACACGCACGCACACACTGCATTAGTTACTGTGATTGATTCTATATTGCATACAGCATGAGTTGTGTAATGAGCGTTTGTTCACCTGGGGGTGCGACTGAGCTGTCTGCTCGGTGACGTTTCACCCGTTGCCTTCCCAGCATCCTCTGAGAGAACCTCGATGTCATCATCTCTAAACCAATCAGAAAACAGCATCCAATAAAACATCGACATGAGCTAACAGTAAGGGTGTGAACCTACACTGGTCTCATGGTTCAGTTACGATTATCCTGTCATCGATTCGGTTCAATTCGATATCTCGGTGCATCAAGATGCTTTCCATACATGATTAGATCTATTGTTCGCAACACAAGCAAAAAAAATCTAAATACTTATAGATTTAATTTTTTATATATATATTATTTGTAATACTATTTTGTCTTTTAATAAAGCAGTCAGATAAATGCATGAATGTGCTTCATGCATCTCGTTTATATACACTATGAACAGCAGCTACGCTAATTATTCTCTTTGTTCTCTATTTCCACCTGGGGATACTCATCCCAAGGCCCCCAGAGACTATGCAGTGCCACGGATGTGACCCAAGACCCGCGACGAGACGATTCCAAGGTTCCATAATCCTGGACCAGGCCGTATCCTGAGAAGCTTTTTGGTGCATGGCGAAGTAGACAGCATGAGACTGATTCCTGTGATGCTCCAAGGACAGATGAGCCTCGAGTTCTCCTCAGTTTCTTTTGAGGTTTTTTAATTCTTCACTTTCGCCAATTGGTGATTTTTTTTCCTCGCTGCTGTCGCCACTGGCTCGCATGGTTCGGGACTTGTAGGGCTGAGCATCGATGGATTACTCTTCAGTGTTTGGACTCTCAGTAGTGAATATTAAACCACACTGAACTGAACTTTAACACTGAAAACTGGACTGACACTGTTTCAATTTACTATAACCTTCTATGTGAAGCTGCTTTTGCACAATCTACATTGTAAAAGCGCTATATAAATAAAGGTCAATTGAATTGAAAAAAATGAATAAATGAACTGTACCTTTACTTTTACCAGCTCAAAGAAAACACTCGCTTTAAATGTTTTAGACCAGGGGCGCCCAAACTTTTTCTTATGAAGGGCCGAAAACCAAACTTGATTGAGGCTGGTGGGCTGAAGGCAAATACAGTCATCATAGGTAATTTCCTGATTTATTTAATAATGATTCAAAATGACTAGAAAACGCTGCTATATATATTAACTAATACAGTTGTTTGTTTTTTCACATAATATAATGAACTTATTACAGTAAAAACAAAACAATCTAATTCATAACAGTTACACTAGTTTTTGCCTTGTTTGCTTATGTCTTCTGCATAGTCCCCTATCCGTCGTTTTCATTCATTTCATTTCATTTACAACATTTAATTGAAACATTTAATATAAGTTTGCTTTTTTTAAGCTCAGAAATAAAAAAAAACAAATTAGAAAAAGAGAATCTATGTGTTAAAGGCATTCGCCCTAATCCTCTCCATCATACACACTCTCCTCTCAGATGGGATTGTGGGCCAAACCAAAGGTAAAATAGCAAAAGAGCTATTTTAATGGCAAAAACATTTCAATAATAATTATACAATTAAAAACCACAAACAAACTAACGCATTAATTAGATAAGACTTGATATATATGATACAAATGTGTCCTGGTGACACTTTGCTGAATATCATCTTTGCTGAGTTCATCTGTCCTTCTGTGGTCATTAAAAGCAGGACAGTCATTTCATTTTTATAAATTTTTAAAGTCCATTATAGCAGCATGCTGTCCTGTAACACATCTTGTGTATAATCTAAAGCAAACAGTAAAAAACGAGCTTTTAAACAGACTTACTGGTCAATAGGAAGCGGTTCCTTTGCTGCATCTGCCAATTCCTTTTGTAGCTTTGCCTGTCTGCGCCTACAACGACATAAATGTGTTAAACACACACATTTAACCTCTAGAGAGACTCCCCATATCTTTCAACCAACCAATCAGGTGAGAAGGCTTAATTCCAGCTCATTTCTGTACGAGTGGTCAGGAAACGAAGCCCTTTATTTCAGCACTGACAATCAGAAACTGCCGGGTGTCGTCCAGATGGTTACACTGTTTTTAAAAGACCCTTAATGACCGAGCAATTAATCAGAAAGATTAAGAACGATGCTTAGCTCACACTCAAATAATGTGCCGTTAACAGGCTTCTCACACCTTTTCTAAAGTCAAATTTAAGCACTTTCCAGGTGCGTTTTCAATCTTTTCCAGTACTTTACAACACATTTACATGCTTGAATGTACTCCATCGCATAATATCAGCTGCTAGTTGTTATAGTATTCTAAAGTTCAGTGTTTTGCCGCAGGACTAACATTGAAATGCTCTCATTTACTCTCAGGATTTTAGTTAAATATTTAATTATCACCTCCTATTTATTATGAAAGCAACTAATTGTAATTGTTGCACATTTTGACAATGTAATGTAGCGTGTATTTATGTAGTGCATTAATTGTGTATAGCACTGATCATCAACTGGCGGCTTGATTTCTAAAATTGTGAGGATCAAAAAAAAATAGTGGTCCACACGATCAAAAGCAACTGAAAATAACACCAGCTGAGTCTCTTGTCAGAATAACCACCATTTATGACTATGTTCAGGCTACACAAATGAGGACAGACTCAGACAGAATATGCGGCAAAAAAACGAACGCATAACTTTTCCTCATGCCCTTCCTTAACTTTTTTTTTTCTAATGCCGAGTTCAGAATGCATGACTTTAGCCCTGATTTTGACTCGCCGACAAATGCCTGAAATCACAGGCGAATCGGTGCTCGTTCACGCGAGTGACAATCACACAATATGAACTATCAAAGACGCCATCTGAGAGAATCGCAGATGAGTCGCCGATGCCCGGGAGATATTTGGCGTTCTGAATATCTGGAGCTGTCAGTGATTCAAATCATGTAGTGTGAAATGAGTTTTGACTGAAAATAACATCGGCGATCGCCTACAGCCAATCAGAGAGCATCATTCACTAGTGTGGGTCTCTGCAGGCCAGCGGGAGGTTGAGGGAGAAGTTAAAAGCTCATTTTCAGTTTATTCGGACACAAGAAATGGAGGGAAAATGAGTGTAAATTTGGCAGGAGCCCCCGTGTGTGTTTGACGTGTCATGTGAGCAATATCACAACCCAACCCGGTCAAATAATAAAAAAAGTTGAGGAGAAATTGCTAATTCCCTTCAAAGCCAGGTGAGCAAATATGTCCATTTCTTCCCCATTAAAGGCTTCTTTCTCATCATGTAGTTAATAACAAAAGATATACTACGTGTTTTTGGGTGTGAGACGTAGTTTGGACAAAGTTGTCGGCGATTCTTCCTATTTTGAAGTCATGCAGTGTGAAACTCCCTGTCGCCGATCCATCTTGCAGTGACAGAACGCTAGCCCAGATAGTCATGCAGTGTGAACACATCTGTGACACGACTACTTTGAAAATCATGCAGTCTGAACTTGGCATAAGTCTCTACAATATGCTTGAAACTAGCAGACTCCTCAGGACTAGAAAAAAAGGAGGAAAAACAATCTGGCACAACTTAAAAAAGCATGGTAAATAAATAATCTGGTACCAGAACAAAACGGGTCACAAATAACGTTCGCACATCAAATAAAACGTAAAGTGGGCTTTAGGGCTGTGCAATTAATCACAATAAATAAATAAATAATAATAATAAAAAATAATAATAAATAAAATAATAATAATAATAATAATAAAAAAATAATTAAAAAATAAAATAAAATAATAATAATAATAAAAAAAAACAAAATCGCAATTTAAGCACATGCAATTTCTAAATCGCGTGAGGCTAAAATTTCAATATCAATTTATTTAGATTTTTAATCAGAATACGTTGTTGTGCGCATGATTTTAATAAGTTAACCAATCAGAGCTGACGCAGCACACCGGGCAATTACAGCTAAGCTGAGCGGGAGAAAGATGTTAACCAATCAGAGCTCACTCCGCGCACGACAAAGTTGAGCGGGAGATCCGAATAGGTGGTTTTGATTTACGTTAGTTTTTATTTATTGTTCTGACTGGAATTGAGGTTAGTTCATCTTTATTTCTTCATGTTGTCTGTCTTTAACACAATTTATTACAGTTTTGTTGATCCAGCAGTGAGTGCTGCAGCGTACAGTATGTGTTTAACTAGAGCTGAGGTTACTTCATCTTCAGTTATTTTATGTTGTTACTACAGTTTTATTTATTAAACTTAATACTATGTTATTTCATTGTGAAATGTTTTGTTTTTCACTATATGTAGCGCGTTTGAAAAAGCAAAAACAGCTGCCAAAATCACAAAAAAATGTAACATTTAAATAAACAATTACAAAATTTCTTAAAAATAAATAAATAAAAAATAAATCGCAATATTCGTTCAAAAAATTGCAATATGATTATTTTGTCCACATTGCACAGCCCTAATACTTACTGTGTTTTTTTATTATTTACAGTATGTGTGTTATTTTTATGTACTTTATAAATGCTTTGGCAATACATTTGTAACATTTGTCATGTCAATAAAGCAATTATTGAACTGAACTGAATTGAAATGAGACAGAGAGAGTGTACACCTTTCTACAGGTGGTTTGTCAAGCCCACTCATAAATGCATTTTCTATGGAATGATTGTAAAAATTTCTGGTGCAAATCTGCACAAAACAAAAGCTCTAGTGACCTGGAGTCCTTCTCGTTCTCAGCGTTGAGTTTGTTGGCCTCCTGGGCTTTCTCCGCCATCCAGCGCGTCACCAGCTCCTGATTGTCCTCGGTGGTTTTGCGCAGTTTCTCCTCCAGAGCGCTGAACGTGATCTGCAGGGCGTCGTACTCGTCTCGCAGCGTCTGATTGGCTCGTTCCAGGTCCGCCAGAGAGTTCCTGAGCTCACGACACTCTCCTTCCAGCTGCGAGATCTGCTGCTGATACTCCTGCATCCTAAACACACCGGAGTTATTGGAAAAAACATATTGAAATGTTATTGTTTTATGCAGGGTTTCTGTAGCTTTCATCAAGTCACATTTAAAGGGCACTTAGTTTACCCCTTTTTCCAGATTTAATATAGGTCTTTTGTGTCTCCAGAATGTGTATGTCAAGTTTCAGCTCAAAACACTTATCAGATTATTTATTATTTGATAGCTCTGAGCATCAGGTAGCTGTTTTTGTGATATTTAAATAATATTTAAAATGATTAATTATTTAAAAAAAACACTAAATAATTTAAATGAAATTACATAAGAAATAATACACACACTCACACACAACAGATCTACGTAAAACCCATAAAAAAAATGTAAAAGTTATGTAAAATGTTATTTTATTTACCCATTTAAGATAAAAATTAATTAAAAAATTTAATAAATGAATAAAAAATAAACGAAATAATTGAAATAAACTTCAAATACAACATATAAATTTAATACAACCAAAAGCGTTAAAGCCAACAATTCTTTATATACATATATAAGATTTCAGATTTAAATCAGCACAAAATAAACAAAAAAAAAAATTAATTAATTAGTAAATTAAAAATACAAATCAAATCATTAAAATAAATAAAAAAGAATAAATAAATAAAACAAGAAATAATACACACACACACAGAGATCTATGTAGATCACAAACACACACAGATCTAAGCCACAGTTCTTTTATTACCCATATAAGATTGAGATTTAAATCAGCACAAAATAAAATAAAAAAAATAAATTAATTTTTTTTTAAATAAAAATAAATAAATAACATTTATTTAAAATTATTTAAGACCTACAACACAATATTTCAGTAAATTTAAGACTTAAGGGTTAAAATTTAGTTTTTACACATACACACATATACACATATATTATTAACATGTTTTGACTATCAGAGTAAAAAACAATTTTTTTTTCCCGTTTTGGACAGTTAAAAATAATGTTTGGGACATTTCATATGCTACAAAACAGATGCAGGATGACACTGTATGTCTGCAACAACATATAAAACATTTAAAGTATACAATTGTGGACATGAGAGCTAAAATGTGCCGTCCACGTATGTGGCCACTAAGGTGGTCAAGACATTTTAAGACTTTATTGGAGGTTCATTCCGCTGTGGCGACCCCTGATAAATAAAGCGACTAAGGAAAAATTTATGAAAATTGAATTCTTTGTGTTTCAAATCTAACCAATATCTTCATTAAAGACGCTCCTAGATCGAAACTCACTTGGCTTCGTTACTCTGGATCTCTTTGTCTTTCTGCTGGATCTGGTTGTTTAATTCAATCACACTCTGGGCCAGCTGTAAAAACAAACCACAGGCATTAAAGAATGACACTGAAACTAAATGTATTTTATCAACTAAATAAACAAACAAACAGAGAATCGCTCGGATCACCTTCATTAATATTCATTTAATAAATAACACTTGCCTAAACCTAATTCTACTACAACAAGTATCAGTCTAAAATGTTTTTGAAAATCTCAACAGTAAAAACCAACATATGCAAACACACACACACACAAACTTCCAACATTCTTCTATCTTCTTTTATAAAAACAGGAGATTTTTACATTTTTAGGTGATCTATCCCATCGACCTGCAATGACCAAACCATCAAAACACTTTTGTCTAAAACTGGTCTACTGGTTAGCACGTGTGAAGCTGCTGAATATGTAAGTGAGGATATTGAAATGTAAATGACCGATGTGGTAACGCTCACCTCTCCTCTTTTCTTGTGGAGCTCCGTCAGCTCTTCCTGATGTCTGATCCGCATCTGAGACATTTCCTGCTGCAGAGAATCACTGCGCCCGCCGTCCACACCCGGACTGCACACACAACAACACACATATTAACACACCCACACACACAAAACCAAAAAAATTAAATAAAATACACACACACACACACAAACAAACAAACACACCAACGAAACAAAAACAAACACAGACACAAAAACACACAAACAAACAGACATATACACATACAAACATCAGAAACAGTTTCAGAGAGTTTCAGAGAGACAGCTTTACAACACATTGTGTTAATTAAATAAAATTAAATTAAATAACCGAATACATTTAATAGAAGAATAATAGCAGACACAAATAACTGCAAATGTAAGAAGGAAAGAACTGAACGAGAGTGTGATTTTATTAATATCTTGCATGTCCAAACATGGTTATGTTGACAAAAATAAATGCAAGATTTCACCAAAATTAAAACTGAAAAACTTTAAACCAAAACCTCATATTATAAAATAGAAAAGTGTCTTGAGTCTACTCAAGACAACACTGGCTATTTAGATGACAATGCTAAGCTAAACTGAAGCTCTTTGTTGTCACCTTTTCCACAATCTCATAAAATATCACCTTATTAATAGTTAAAATATGAAATAATACAATTATAATACTGAAGTGTAGTATTAAAAAAACTTGCTGAAGCCACCAGTTCTTTATCTTCCCAGGATTAAGAGAGGATTACGATAATCTTTTCTGTGCTAATTAAATTAAAAACTACAAATAAATTAGAATACATTCAAAATAAATTGATTAATAAAAAAAACTAAATCATTAAAATAAAATAATAACAACAACAACAACAACAAAAATGAATAAATTATATGGATGGATGTATGGATAGATAGATATACACGCACACACACACCAAGTCTACGTAAAACCCATAAAAATATGTTGAAGCCACCAGTTCTTCATTTACCCATATAAGATAACAATTAAATTAATAAAAAACTAAATAATTCAAATAAATTACAAATACAACATTTAAGTGTAAAAAAAATACAACAAAAAATGTTGAAGCCACCAGTTGTTTATTTACCTATATAAGATTTTATAAGAATCAGATAAAAAAATTAACAAAAAAACTAAAATTAAATTATGTAGTTAATTTAAAATAACAACCAAATATTTAAAATAAATGAAGAATGAATAAAAAAAAAGAAATTTCACACACACACACACACACACACACACACACACACACACACACACACAAATAATGTGAAAAAATTTGTGAAAAGAATTAGATTCTTCTGTGTAAAATAAACTGATTAAAAATAAATGAGAATTAATTCAAAATAAAATAATCAAATAATTAAAAAACAAAACAATTAAAATAAATTAAGAAATTAAATAAAGAAAGAAACAACACACACACACACTGACACACACACACAAGATCTACGTAAAACCCATAAAAAAGTTGAAGCCACCAGTTTTCATTTACCCATATAAGATAAAAATAGCTTAAAAATTAAACAAATGAATAAAAAAATAAATAAATAAAAAATTCAAATTAAATACAAATACAACATTTAAATTTAATACAACAAAAATGTTAAAGCCACCAATTCTTTATTTACCTATATAAGATTTCAGATTTAAATCAGCACAAAATAAATAAGAAAATTAAAATCAAATAATTAATAAATAAAAAAGAATAAATAAATAAAATAAATAAGAAAAAACACACACACACACACAGGTAAAACTAATAAAAAATGTAAAAACTTTAGATTTAAATCAGCACAAAATTAAATAAAAAAAAAGAATAAATAAAAAAAAATAGAAATAAAAAATATATATATATTTGAAAATAATAAAATTAAATAAATAAATAAAATAAAAATATACTGACCAGATGTACGCAAAACCCACAGGTGACCAATTTTGGTATCAAAAAGGCAAATTGATTCCAAAATAGCGTATCTGAATTGAATAATCCTCGTGACAGACGAACCTCTATCTCAGCTAATGACTAGATCTTGCATTTATATTGCTAGATTGTTTCCTCTACTCTTCCTCTACTGTCATTTCCTTCTCGTTAGTGTTAGGATGAATTACAAAAGTTTAACTCAGTATTACAAAACACAGAGGTTTTAGTGTTGAAGTTTAAAAAAGGACTAATGCGAATAAAAGTTTCCCATGAGCACCTGAGGTCGTGTCTGTTCTGTTGCTCATATTTCTCGGTTTGGAGACGCTCGGAAAAAACAACCTGAAGATCAGACTTCTCTAACAGACGATTATCTGGAGACAAACACAGACAGAGACACAGAGTGAAGACATCAGATTCAGCAGGAAAATAATGTGCATTTTATTGGCTCACTGATTGTTTACATTTAATAAAATGGCATATATATGGGTATTAGGCGGCACGGTGGCTTAGTGGTTAGCACTGTGGCTTAACGAAGGTTGCTGGTTCGAGTCCCGGCTGGGTCAGTTGTCATTTCTGTGTGGAGTTTGCATGTTCTCCCCGAGTTGGCGTGGGTTTCCTCGGGCTGCTCCCGTTTCCCCCACAGTCCAAACACATGCACTATAGGGGAACT
>CAIGQQ010004837.1:1609769-1619816 GCA_903798035.1 Danio albolineatus
GACTAAAAGCTATTCGTGAAGGAGTTATTTCAGCATTGAGACACTTTCATCATTTATTTTTTGCAGAACATTTTGTTTTGTTAATTATTAAGTCGTGCATTTTTGTTAGTTTTACTTAAAAGATCAAATTTTATATTCTTTTTTGGTCACATATTTAGTTATTTTAGTGCATAAAGTTAAACAATGACAAAATGGGAAATATTGATTATTATTACTCGACTATTAAAAACTAATAAAGTCACTATATCTGAAGAGAGAAACCAACAAATGTTCTGCTTAATGCTGACTATACTACAAAAATGTCATAAAACGCTCAATATTTATCACTTTAACCATCAGATTATGGTTTTTACATGCATGGTGATGAATATTAACACAAAGTGTCACCAAAAATGTATATAAAATTGACTAAAAGCTATTCGTGAAGGAGTTATTTCAGCATTGAGACACTTTTATCATTTTTATTTGCAGAATATTCTAATATTTTATGTTTTTTAATTATTAAGTCCTGCATTTACATTAGTTTTACTTTGTAATATCAAGTTTTATCGTCTTTTTTGGTCACATATTTAGTTATTTTAGTACATAAAATTAAACAATGAAAAATGGTAAATACTAAAACATATTTATGATCATTATTACTCGACTATTGATTATTCTAAACTAATTAAGTCACTATATTTGATTAGAGAAACCAACAAATGTTCTGCTTAATGCTGACTATAACAAAAATATCATAAAACACTCAATATTTATCGCTTTAACACCATCAGATTATGATTTTTACATCAATGATGATGAACATTAACACAAAGTGTCACCAAAAATGTATAAAACAAAATTAATAAAAGCTATTCAAGCATTTTATTTAAGTTATTTCAACATTGAGACACTTTTTTCATTGAATATTCTAATATTTTATGTTTTATTAATTATTAAGTCCTGCATTCATTCATTCATTCATTTTCTTTTCGGCTTAGTCCCTTTATTAATCCGGGGTCGCCACAGCGGAATGAACCGCCAACTTATCCAGCATAGGTTTTACGCAGCGGATGCCCTTCCAGCCACAACCCATCTCTGGGAAACACATTCATACATTCTCATTCACACACATACACTATGGACAATTTAGCTTACCCAATTCACCTGTACCGCATGTCTTTGGACTGTGGGGGAAACCGGAGCACCCGGAGGAAACCCACGCAACCACGGGGAGAACATGCAAACTCCACACAGAAATGCCAACTGGCCCAGCCGGGGATCGAACCAGCAACCTTCTTGCTGTGAGGCGAACGTGCTACTCACTACGCCACCGTGGCGCCGTCCTGCATTTATGTTAGTTTTATTTAAAAATCTTGTTTTGGCATAATTTTGGTCACATATTTAGTTATTTTAGTGCATAAAAGTTAAACAATGAAAAATATTAAAATGTAAGGTCATTATTACTCGACTACTGATTATTAAAAACTAATAAAATCACTATATTTGAAAAGAGAAACAAACATACAGCTTAATAACAACACAACACAACACAACACAAAGTTAATTAAATGCTAAATAATAATCACTTTAAAACCCACCAAATATCCTGAAATTGACTCTGATGTTGACATGAATACTGATAAACATTTGCACGTACCTGTTTGTCTCGGTGCACTGGAGTGTGTGCTGAAAATGAAGAATAATTAGCAGTTTTGTTCTGAAAGCGTGTGTGGTGAGCAGGGATCTCAGTGTGTGTCGGGCAGCGGCGGTGGGCCGAATGTCACTGTGTTAATATTGGCTTAAGGTCAACAACCCCAAAAACTCAAAACGCTCCCACAAAGCAGAGGAAGAGGAGAGTTGAGCGCGTTCTTTCCACATGAGTCTCATCCCTCCATTCAGGGTCATTCGTCTGTTCACACACAAACATACATTTCACATCACACCATTATCTGCAGTGAAGAAACACAACATGTGCCTTGAAAATTACACATGTTTTAAACATAATAGTTTTAATAACTAATTTCTAATAATCTTCGCCATGATGACAGCACATAATATTAGACTAGATATTCTTAAGATACTAGTATTCAACTTAAAGTGACATTTAAAGGCTTCACTAGGGTAATTAGGGTAAAGTTAGTGTAATTAGACAAGTTATTGTATAACAGTGGTTTGTTCTGTAGACTCTCCAACACTAATATTGCTGAAGGGGCTAATAATGTTGACCTTAAAATGGGTTTAAAAAATAAAAACTCCTTTTAGTCTAGCCGAAATAAAACAAATAAGACTTTCTCCAGAAGAAAAAATATTATAGGAAATACTGTGAAAAATTCCTGAATCTGTTCAACATCATTTGGGAAATATAAAAATAATAATAATAATAAAAATAATAGTAATAGTAATAATAATTCATACACAGTAAAATCAACAGTGTAAAAATGCAGTGTTATATGCCAGTGTACAACTTTAATAACTATAGTAAGTGTATCATTCTACACTGTCAGTGTATTTATTCAGCACTATAGAGTGCCAATATTACACTGCAGATTTAACACTACACACGGTGTTCTTTTAACACTTGATAGATTGGGACTATATATGATCTTCAGTAGTGTTAAAATCAACACTTTAAGTGTTAAATGGACACTTATTTCATTGTGTAGGATGGTGAATAATTTTGACTTCAACTGTAGTATTTTACTGGCTTTTATTATGAAAAATCTTTTATTCTTTCTATTTTAAATGAGTTTTTTTGTGTTATTCTTGTTGTTTGTATAGTCAGTGTTAAGCACATTAGTCAACTTGGGTTGTTTTTAATTATGTTACATAAATAAACTATCATAAGAGTACAATTTATTTTTTTGTAACCCTGTCAACCCACAAAAATACCCAGGTTGCACCAATATATATATATATATATATATATATATATATATATATATATATAGTTTTAAAACCATTTTCTGCTTTAATTTGTCTTAAAATATATATATATATATATATATTTTAAATTTTATTAAAATTTTAAAAATTACATTCATATTCTTGCCTGTTAATTATTCTTTATATACTGATTATTGTGGTTTAATTTATGACTGTGATTCATTTTGATTTGTATACAAAGTAGCATTATGAGTTTAGGAAAAGCTAAGAAATAAAATGTATTATTAGGTTATAATATAGTTTTTTAAAACATATACACTCACCGGCCACTTTATTAGGTACACCTTACTAGTACCGGGTTGGAGCCCCTTTTGACTTCGGAACTGCTTTAATCCTTCGTGTCACAGATTCAACAAAGTACTGGAAATATTCCTCAGAGATTTTGCTCCATATTGACATGATAGCATCACGCAGTTGCTGCAGATTTGTCGGCTGCACATCCATGATGCGAATCTCCCGTTCCACCACATCCTAAAGGTGCTCTATTGGATTGAGCTCTGGTGGCTGTGGAGGCCATTTGAGTACAGTGAACTCATCAGCATGTTCAAGAAACCAGTCTGAGATGATTCACGCTTTATGACATGGTGCGTTATCCTGCTGGAAGTAGCCATCAGATGATGGGGACACTGTGGTCATAAAGGGATGGACATGGTCAGCAACAATACTCAGGTAGGCTGTGGCATCAACACGATGCTCAACTGGTACTAATGGGCCCAAAGTGTGCTGAGAAAATATCCCTCACACCATTACATCACCACCACCAGCCTGAACCGCTGATACAAGGCAGGATGATCCATGCTTTTATGTTGTTGAGGCCAAATTCTGCCCCGACCATCCGAATGTGGCAGC
Source organism: Danio albolineatus (assembly GCA_903798035.1). Lineage (NCBI taxonomy): Eukaryota > Metazoa > Chordata > Actinopteri > Cypriniformes > Danionidae > Danio > Danio albolineatus. The sequence continues at coordinate 1,613,544 of CAIGQQ010004837.1, forward strand.
AGAAATGGAGACTCAACAGACCAGGCGACGTTTCTCCAATCTTCTACTGTCCAGTGTTGGTGAGCCTGTGTGAATTGTAGCCTCAGTTTCCTGTTCTTAGCTGACAGGAGCGGCACCCGGTGTGGTCTTCTGCTGCTGTAGCCCATCCGCCTCAAGGTTGGCCGTGTTTAAAGTTTGAAAACATGAAACCTTTTTTTAAATTAATTAATTTATTTATTAGTTTAATATTCTTTTATGCAATGACAAAAACAAAAAAAGTCTGTAAATAAATGTCACCTTGACTAAGTATTTCTACATTAGTATCTTTAAGCTAGCTTTTCTCAGATCATTAATTACTGATGTTATAAAGGTTCTATTTGACAATTTTGTCAAAATTGAGTTGAAATATTCTTATTAATTTACGACTTATTTACTTTTTGGCATGTTTTTTTTTTTTAAATAAGTTGTTTACATTTAAGACTTTTTATTACAAAAAAATAATGTTACACGCACACTGTTTGCAATGTAATGCAAAAACTTTTAAGCTTAATATCTCAAAATCATTCAGAACACAGACAGAACCTTATAATTCCAAAGTGACGAAATATTAATGTTATTGAACCGTCATATACAAGTCAAGTATCACTACTACTAGTACTAAACTATAGGTATTATAAAACTTTAGAATGGCACTTTTATAAGAGTAAAAACAAAAAGACTCTGGATTAGAAAAACAGCTTAAATAACATAAATATATCAAATAAAAATTTAAATCAAACACATTTATTCCTAAATATATTTAGTGATTTTGTGGTGAAATCTTGGAATCTTGTGGGTAAATCTGGTAAATCTCATCCAACACTGTAATTAATCAAAGGGCAATAATAGGTGACGAGTGAGTCAAATATGTGAAATGATGGGATGGAAGTAGCCGAGAGAGAACTGGGAAACAGGAAGACACAAGCGATACAGTGACTTCATCAAAACATGAGGAAGCTGAAAACAGGCACATTGTTCATCAGTTATTATGACACCATGACTGTTATTGAACTTTGACCAATCAGAGAAAACAACACTGAAACGGTTTCTACTGATGACGTGTGTGTGTGTGTGTGTGTGTGTGTGTGTGTGTGTGTGTTATAGACAAACCTGGTTAATCATTTACATTTAACAGGGAGCAAAGTCTCATCTGAAAGCCAGAAAATAAACAAAACGCAAGCAGAAGGCATTATACACGCTAACAGCAAATAAAACAAACCCAGGCGCCTGCTCATTTCTGATTAGACAACTTTAAATAATCATTTTATTTCTGAATGACAATTACAGACTATATTAATCATAAACATTCTGTACATGTTGTCGTTTTGTGTTCACTCAGATGTACGGCAGTCGCTGTGGTGAGAGTTGAAGCTCCGCCTCTTTTAACTACGTTTGGATTTTTGCCAAGTGGGCGGAGCTCACTGGATTCAAATTTAACCTTGGGGGTGGAGCTCATTTGATTCAAATTTAAACTCACTGCATTCAAATGTGACCTTGAGGGAGGAGCTCATTTTATTCAAATATAAACTTAGTGGGTGGAGTTTATTTTATTCAAAATTAAACGTGGTGGGTGGAGCTTATTTGATACAAATTTTAACTTGGTAGGTGGAGCTGATATTATTTAAATTTAAGCTTAGAGGTGGAGCTCACTAGATTCAAATTGAGACTTGGGGTGGAGCTCCTTTAATTAAAAGTTTACCCTGGGGGTGAAGCTCATTTCTATTCAAATTTTACCTTAGGGGTTGGACTTTATTTAAATTTAACCTTGGGGTGAGGCTCATTTTATTCAAATTTAAACTTGATAGATGGAGCTCAATACACTTAAATGAAATTATGGAGGTGGAGCTTATATGATTTAAATATAACCTTGGGGTGGAGCTTATTTTATTCAAATTTAACCTTAGAGGATGGACCTTATTTTATTTTAATTTAACCTTAGGGTGGGGCTCATTTTATTAAAATTCATCCTAGAGGGCGAAGATAATTTTATTCAAATTTAAATATGATGGGTGAAGCTCATTTTATTTAAATTTAACCTTGAGGGCGGAACTTATTTTATTCAAATTTAAACTCACTGCATTCAAATATAACCTTGGGGGTCGAGCTCATTTTATTCAAATATAAACTTAGTGGGTGGAGTTTATTTGATTCAAATTTTAACTTGGTGGGTGGAGCTCATTTTATTAAAAGTTTACCCTGAGGGTGGAGCTAATTTCTATTCAAATTTAACCTTAGGGGTAGGACTTTATTTAAATTTAACCATGGGGTGGGGCTCATTTTATTCTAATTTAAAGTTAATAGGTGGAGCTCAATAGATTTAAATGAAATTATGGGGGTGGAGCTTATTTGATTTAAATATAACCGTGGGGAGGAGCTCTTTTTATTCAAATTTAAACATGGTGGGTGGAGCTCATATTATTTAAATTTATCCTTAGAGGTGGAGCTCACTGGATTCAAATTGAGACTTGGGAGTAGGGCTAATTTTATTCAAATTTAACCTTAGGGGATGGACCCTATTTTATTTTAATTTAACCTTGGGGTGGGGCTCATTTTTATTCAAATTTATCCTAGGGGGCAGAGATAATTTTATTCAAATTAAAATTGATGGGTGGAGCTCATTTTATCTAAATTTAACCTTGAGGGTGGAACTTATTTCACTCAAATTTAAACTGGGGGTGGAGCTCAGTTGATTCAAATTTAAATGTAGGGGTGGAGCTTATTTGATTTTGATTTAACCTTGAAGGTGGAGCTCATTTCATTCAAATTTAAACTTGGTAGGTGGAGCTCATTTTATTTCAATTCAGCCTTGAGGTGGAGCTTACTGGATTCAAATTGAGACTTGGGGGTGGAGTTCATTTTATTAAAAATTAACCTTAGGGGTTGGACTTTATTTTATTTAAATTTAACCTTGGGGGTAGTGCTCATTTTATCCAATTTAAACTAGGGGGCGGAGATAATTTTATTCAAAATTAAACTTCATAGGTGGAGCTCAATAGATTTAAATGAAATCATGGGGGTGGAGCTTATTTGATTTAAATATAACCTCGAGGGTGGAGCTCATTTGATTTAAATTTAACCTCAGTGTGAAGCTCAGATCATTCAAATTTAAATTAGTGGCAGAGCTGATTTTATTAAAAAATTCCTTGGTGGGCAGAGCTCATTTTATTTAAATTTACCTTGGGGGTGGGGATCATGTTAGTCAAATTTAACTTTTAGTGGGCGGAGCTCATTTGATTTAAGTTTAACCTTGGGGAGGAGCTAATTTCATTCAAATTTATACTAAGCGGGTGGAGCTCGGTTTATTTAAATTTAACTTGTGACTGGCGGAGCTCATTTGATTTAAATTCAACCTTAGAGGTATGAAGCTCATAAACTAGGGACATAGCTGATTTTATATAAATTTAAATTAGGTGTGGAGCTCATTTCATTCACATTTAAACTTATGACGTAGCACATTTTTTTCATATTTAAACTAGGGGGTGGGGCTTATTTTATTCAAATTTAAACTAGGGGTGGAGCTTTTTATTCAAATCTAATGTTAATGTGTGGAGCTCACTGGATTTGAATTTAACCTTAGGGGCGGAGCTCATTTTGTTCACATTTAAACTCGGGGTTGGGGCATTATGACACCACAGCGAGAGTGAAAACACACATCCCTCAAACACACTGAATGCAACTGCATGAACATCTGTGTGTCCTTTTGATGTCCACCGGTCACCTGCTCAGTTTCCTTCCATCATGCACTGCTCTAAATGGAGCCGTTGCTGCCACCTCCTGGTCCTCGTGATCTGAAGTCATGCCACAGTTTCACCAGCGGCTCTCTGTTCTTCCAGATGAGCTCATGCCCAAATATTATGTACCAGCTGCAGAAGAAGAGAGGGTTTCTGATTTATGGGTATATACAAGAAATGTTTACCTTTTTTAAAAATATATAGTCTTGTGGTATTTATTAATATTGATTGATTAACTTTTATATCTATCTATCTATCTATCTATCTATCTATCTATCTATCTATCTATCTATCTATCTATCTATAGATTATTTTTTTCAAGTTTTGGGAGTTAGTTTAGGTTTAATAAGCTGTTGTTATTTTTGAGTTTCTTTAATAGTGATTCATTTTTTAGTTTTAATTTTAGTTCAGTTTTAATTAGCCTTTTAAGTTTAAATTTTCCTTTTAATAGTAGAAACACCTCTAATTTCCCCCCTTAAATCTTTCATTTCTTTTGTTTATTTCTTTATTTTTTTATGATTATAAAAATTTTTTCTCTTTTTTCCCAGTTTTTTTTGCCTCTTCCCCCCCTGTTTTTTTGTTGCTGTTGTTGTTCTCTTACGCATATAATAATAACATGATGTTACAACTTTGTGTTTAAAAGGAAAAAAAGTATGCATATGTAAAAGTTATCACTTGTATTGATGAAAAAAATTCAATAAAGAGAATGTTTAAAAAAATAATAATAATAATTTTCCTTTTAACATTTCAATATTTTAAGCTTTGATTTTCACGTTTTAAATGCTTTTTCAACTATTTACGTGCTTTTGTCATTTTTATTTTTTCATTTTAATAATTTATATGCTATTTGTTGTTTTGACTGTTTATGGGTTTAGCTGTTTTTATATTTGAAATAAGCTTTAAATGACAATTTTAAATTTGTTTTCAGCTTCTTATGTTCACTTTAAATCAGGGGTCTCAAACTCGTGGGCCGCGAGATGATAGTTTGTGGCCCCCACCTTAATTTGAAAGTTTAATGTCAGCGCAGCCTGCGAGTTTGATTTGTATGGCACTTTAGAGTGTTGTGTGTGTGGAGCTGAGCGAACCTACAAATCACAGTGGGGTATATGGCAATCTGGGGCAGGACATTACTTGGCGCAGACAGACAAACACTTCTCAAGGAGTGTAAGTTACAGCAGCGAGTGTTTTCTTCTGTGCCTGCCTCATTTCTCATTTGTCCCAGCAACACTTCAAAAACGATGCATTATACGTAGATAAATGTATACAAATCAGTGCTCAATTTAAGCCGGATCTTGCCGGATGGCTCGGGAAATAGATCTTCGTGTTTTGCTTCTGGTATTTATTTTAATTGATTCGGCATTACTTTTATGCGGTGAATACCTGCGTGTGTGTGTGTGTGAAAGGAGAGTGAGTGCAAGCGAATGCTGTGTGGAGTGTATGTGTGTGCGCACGCATGACTGTAGTCAGTCACCATGCCCGAGTTAAAGCAAAAGTTGCGTTTAACTATTGGTCCTGAACAATATTTTCAACCAGTCATCTTTCTTATTCTTAAATCGCTCTCATTGGTTTGTGGTTATTGTTTCGAGCGCAGTGAGCAGTGAAAACAAATAATGGCATAATGGCCTACCTAAATATGAATATTTGGTCACACTTTATTTTGATGGTCCATTTGTTGAATTTAACGTTATATGTCTATCGGCCATCAACAATGGCATCATCTATCGATCCAACCCTATTGTTGTGTATAAATTTGTAAGTCACTATGTGTGAATGTTTAAACAACAATAAAGTTATAAATAATAATTAAATAAACATTATATTCTAATGTTTTTAATTTTTTAATTTTAGAGAAAGTGATTAAACACCAGAAACCTTTTTAAATAACTGCATAAACCACATCAGATTCCAGATGAAACAGAGATGAGAATCACAATGCAATTACACCAAACATTTATATATTATATCAGCGATATTTCTAATAATAAAGGCAAGTTTTCATCATTGACATCTTACTCACATGCCGAATAAAGCTCCGCCTAAATGAGCGGCGTGATCAAAAAAACGCCATCCCAGAATCAAGCCTGTCGTATCCAAGGCGACGATGGCTTTGAGAGCCTGTTGACAGAAGAACATCGTGTGATCATAATGTGCATATTATTACATTCAACTCATAAAACTCTAACAAACACTCACGTTCCCGGCAGTGAAGGTGTACATCGGGAGGAAGATGATGGCCAGTTTGGCTTCAGGCAATTTTGTGCAAACAGCCGCTAGAACTGCCATGATGGCCCCTGACTGACACACAGTGTTGGGTGTAATTAGATAGGCAAGGCAAGTTTATTTGTCTAGCACAGGGGTGTCTAAAGTTTTTGGGCCGAGGGCCAGATGCAAAAAACAAAACGTTGTCCTGGGCCAAATTTTACAATTTCACAGACACGCATATACATATATATATATATATATACATATACATATACATATACATATATATATATATATATATATATATATATATATATATATA
>CAIGQQ010004837.1:1625227-1645076 GCA_903798035.1 Danio albolineatus
CAAATAACAGTGTACACCAGATCTGAATCCTGATTAAATAACAGTGTCCACCAGATCTGAATCCTGATTAAATAACAGTGTACACTAGATATGAATCCTGATTAAATAACAGTGTCCACCAGATCTGAATCCTGATTAAATAACAGTGTACACTAGATATGAATCCTGATTAAATTACAGTGTACACCAGATATTTATAGACAGTATCTATAGCATAGCATACATTTTTTTTACTGCATATTAGAATAACATGTAAATCCAAAACTAAAAAAAACTCCTACATAATTATATCCCACACAAAATGTGTCATACTGATGTGAGGTAAACATGACTGACCTTAAAAGACAATAGTTATTCAGATGCAGTGAATAAAAAAAAGGTAAAGAGGAGCGTTCACTCACTTGAGGAAGGGTTTGATGTGAAGTACTTTACCATCCAGTGCTGCAGCGAAGGAACCCGCCAACAACAAAACACCAACGCATTCGCTGCAATGATGCCTGAAACACACAGTACAGTAAATGCTTTTAAATACATTGGTTTTTCATCACAAGACTAAATGCTTGAAGACTTAATAGGCAATTTATTTTCAAACATGGACATTTTCACATGTAAATCTGGCCAACAACAGCTGTGTTTAATTTCAGAGGCTGCATCCTCTGAAGGAGGGAGACTTCAAAGGTGAGTCCTTCGATGTCCACACAGGTCGAATCGAGTGTTTTGAAATGAGACGATCTAGCCTACAACGGACAGATCTCGCCACCAGGCAACCGTAACAGCTGCCATTAATAAGCAGTAATGAAATTGGTGATGACTTTCTTTTCAAAGTGATTTTAAAGCTAATGTTAACCTCTTAAACTCTGCGGACCCGGTACCGGGTCTGGTGACGTCATCAACTTCCCTTTCATTTTTAAAGGTCCGTGATTGCGCAAGACCCCTATAAGTGGTTCCGTTTGAAAGCGTAGAAGCTATATTTTATGCACATATGCATCACTTAGGTTTTTATTTTACTGTACAAAAGTTATTAACATTTAATTACACAACAAAATACTGGATACCCGAGCTGTCATTTTCATATTTTTATATGCTTCAAATATGACACACATATACAAGTCATAGCTCAAATAAAAGCTCTTGCCTGTCCATGTACAATTCTAGCGTTCCTTTACTGAATTATATTCACATATCAAACAGTTATCGAATGAATCACCGCGTTTTTTATGGCGCAGAAAAAGAAGACAGCCTCAAAATAAGCTTTTTTTTCTAGGAGCTGAGGAAGTTTTGGAGAAGCTGACTTTGACTTCTTTGATATAATGTTATGATACAAATGGGAAGGAGAAAGTAATGGAAACTCATGCTCTTATCATGTAAGAACTATGCAGAAGCAAATGTCATATTTGATATGAATGATCAAAAAGTTATTTTCCCAATATTCAGTTGAATTACAATAACCTTTGCGTACTCTATGGTAGAGACAAAATAATTTTTCCTAGTGTTTGCTGCTATCTGCTGGTTTCCAGCAGAACTGTCTGGAGTTGTCCTATTCTCTTATGGGATTATCTACACATTTTCAAAAAAGCATTTTAGAACAAAAAATAAAAAAAGCGCCCAATGTTGAAGTAATTCATCATAAAACATAACAAATATTATTTATTACTTTCAGCAGTTTCTTTTGTAAATACAAATGGTTTTCTGTCCAATAACACTGGAATTTGTCATTTATACCACTGCATTTGGATATGGAAGACTTTCCAAGTTTGGTAGGTGGAAATAAAAAAAAGGTATAAAATGTTTCGTTTTTCTTATGATTACTGACATGTGCAGGAACCACCAAAAATTTATTATGGAAACCTAGACTACACAGAACCTAAAAGGTACTCTTTTAAATTTGAGTTTATAAAGAAAAAATACAGAAAGCGCCTCGTTTTTTAAGTGTTTATGATAACACAGACAATTATTTTAATCACTTTCAACAGTGTTTTATGAAAATTTAAAGGGTTTTCTTTAAAATGACACCACATTTTTGCATTTACTCCTCTGCATGTGGATTTAGGAAGCTTTTAAAATTGGGTAGACAAAATCCAGGCGGAAATACCAAAATAGCACCAGAGTGTAAGAGGTTAAGCGATATTAGTGCAAAGCAAGGTTTACAGAAGCTGGAAATATACTTCCTTTGATCATACATGTAGACAAAAATGTAAACGGTCTACAAAAAACACTTTTTAGTAAGACATGTCATACTCTTTTTGTTTGTGTTTAGATATCAAGGTAAAATATAGGCTAGCTAATTCATACATTTAATTCAGAGTTTTCTTTTAAATACGTCCTGCCGTTATCAGCGCGCGATGAATCTTGGGAAGTTCGAGGCTGCAAAAGATCCACCGGTTGCGTGCTTCACTACCTGGGAAACGAAGGACTCATTTTGAGGCTGAATTTGAAGGACCCTTTGATTTTTTTTAAATGAGACCACCTTCGTTGTGCCGCGATGACACAGCGCCCTTCGAATGCATCCTTTAGAGGATGCAGCCTCTGAAATGAGACACAGCTAACATTGAAAATTTCCAATACAGCAAGGCTCCAGTTGGTAACATTAGTTAATTAAACTAAAGTTAATGTAATGACAACTACCAAAGCCTTAATTAATCTTAGATATTGTTAATTTATTTAGTAATGCATTTAACAAGTAATATGCACCTGCTGAAAAAACTACCTTTCCCTCTTTATGTAATAAAGATATGGATCCTAATCTTTTGACTTCCATTTTTGGTACAGTGCCAGAAGAAATGTACCTGTCAGTTAATCACGCAGAAATCATTGCCTTTTCCTCTTTATTGGCCAGACGCCTGATTCTTCTCAGATGGAAAAAAAACAAACCCGCCATCCCACAAACATTGGATTTTAGAAGAGCCATCGCATCTTAAACTCGAGCACCATCCGAGGCTCTACAAAAAAGTTTTTTGAGGTTTGGCAGCCTTTCCTATCCTATATTGAAAGCTCAGGGGTTAATATATCCTGAGTGAGAGTTTATCCATATATATATATATATATATATATATATATATATATATATATATTTTATTATCCATATTGTTATTTATTTATTTATTTATTTTTAATTTTTTTCCTTTTCTCCCTTTTTTCTTTATGAGGTGTGTGTCTGTAGCTATGTACTATGTTAATATGTTGTTCAATATGTGTGTTGTGGAAAAATTGAAGACTTGTAAAATCAATAAAAATATTTGAATAATAATAATAATCTTGTGGCGTTTAGTGAAATAAAATGCAAATTATTTTACTGTATATACAGTATCTATAACATAGTTAACTATTTACAGCATTAACATTTCTTAAAGGCTTTATTAATCTTAGATGATGTTCATTTATTTATTAATGCTTAACAATGCATTTAAAAAGTTGTAATCTTTTAATTAAATTAAAATAAATTAAGCTTTACATTATAATTAAACTAAGCTTTAACGCCTCATTCACACGGGGCATCAGCGTCAAAGCTTCCCGTTCACTTTGAATGGGTGACATCAGGCGTTGCCAAACTGCATTGTGGATCCGTCGGCGCGGCTTCAGTGTCGTTGCTCACTGCAAGTTGGGACTTTCTCAACTTTTCAGGCGCTGACGGAAGTGTCAGCCAATCAGATCGCTGTATGCAAATACACCAGCTCAGACAGTAGCCGACTGTTGACTAATTTCATTGGCTGACGCTGCTATGACGATCGCGTCAGCACCAACTTCAGACACGCCCTCAGTCAAGCGTTGACGCTGAAGCCTCGTGTAAATGCACCGTAAGAACATGCAAACTCCACACAGAACTGCCAAATGGCCCAGCCAGGACTCGAACCAGCAACCTACACCTCTCCCGGTCTTCAATTACGCTAAAACCTGTTTGAAACGATAAATGCTGAACGCCGCATAGTCTGTCCTCATTTGGGAGTGTCGCCTAAATATAGTCATAAATGGTGGTTATTCTGAAAGAGACTGAGTTGTTGTTATTTTTAGTTGCTTTAATAGTGTGTGGACCACTGTTTTCTTTTTGATCCTCACAATTTTGGAATCCAGTCGCGGGCCGGATTGAACGGCTCAGCGGGCCGCCAGTTGATAATCAATGCTGTATATCATGACAGAAGCTGCGGCAATTTATCGCAACTAGAAGATTTGAGGCTAGTCTTTACAATCAAAACTGTTCAGTTTGTGCCATTCAGACTGACCTGTGACGGTTTTCTGCCCTTCACTTAAACTGTTCCACCACTGATTCACCTGAAGAAAAACACACATCCAATAAACACAGAGCAGACAATATAAAGTTAATTAATACAGGTCTCATTCCAGAATTGCGGTGCATTTCAAGCATTTTCCGTGAATTTTCCTGGTGGTCTTAGTAAATTACAATATCTGAGAAAAAGTACTCTATTACAGTAGTCTGAGTATTTGTACTTTGTAACCACTGTATACAACAAATGTAAAATTTACAGTAAACTGAATCTATTATTGATATATAATAATTCAAAAAATGCTTTAATGTGATGCAACATTTGATTCTGTTACCAATTATTGTTTAACGTATTGTTTAACTTATTAAATCACTAACAGAGTTGACAATAACAAACTGACATTTTCCACCATTTTGTGCTTTAGCTCCAGACGCTAACATCAAGCCAGTCTAAAACACAATAACATGCATTTTCATCATAATATTGTTTTTATAAAGCAAATGGACTAAAAAGTCACAGTAAAACAGAGTTGACCAATAATTAATGTGCTTTTAGTTAATCCTATACATTTTGCACAAATTAATGAGAGAATATTAACACGCCTTAGTGCCCCCCAGAGAGGTAGTTTCTAGAACGGTTGCGTTTGTGGCCGGAAGATTACAATAATTATTTATATTTTTTATTAAATTTCCCATTTATTGTATTTTATTATCTTCTACCCCCACCCACAAGCCTAAACCCAACCGTCACAGTAGCGTAATAACAGTAGCTGTACCGAGTATTATTTAGGTTACCTATTAAATTACCCAATAAATTGTATTTTATTAACGTCTACCCCCACCTCAAACCTTAACCCAACCGTCACAGTACTGTAAAAATATTAATTATTGTTATGCAGTGTCATAAAAAAATGCAGCTATATTAATGTGCATATCGTACTTCCGGCCGGCCGCATATCTGTTCTAGCCTTTACCCTCCAGAGTTTAATGCCACAGGAAGTGACATCACCTGGAGGAGCAAGTCACATGCTTTTTTATTAGCGCTTTACAGATTGTTCTGCTGTTTTATAATCGATGTAACAGGGTTGACCATAACGCAGACACACGGCATGTGTTTTATAATAACTGAAATTATAAATAATACAGGAAATTTATGTTTAAAGCAAATGTTTATTTAAATTAGTAGGGTCCAAATCTGACTTAATCAGTTCATGACAAATGAACAGGGTTCGTTCGCATATTTACTTCTGAAATTCCATGACTTTTCTGTGTTTATTCACAGGCTGGTAAATTTTCATGACCTAATGTTTCTTGCAATGTCTACATATACATGTTCAACTTTATTACAGCATATCGTAAAACACGCAACAATCTATTTAGTTTCAATTTATATTTATATCTATGTAAAATTGATTTAGATAATGCTTACACCGCACTAATAATGTGAGAGTATGTGATTGTTTACAACATATCCTGGCCAGCTGCAAGGCAGCATTGAGTCAAGGTCGATACAGATGGCATCACGACTAGCAGAAGCCATTGAGGCTTGCAGACTGGAAGCCAAAAGGGCCACAACAGCAACATCTCATGGTCTTTTCCAGTTTGTGAGGTTAGAGGGTGAAGTGCTTAGCAGCACCACAAAGACATGGTCACTGCTGTTACCCAGAAGCAACTGGGAGTTGAGAGCAGATCTTGATCATGAACCGAAGTTTCCACAGCAAATTGCTGTAACCTCCCTCCGGCCAGATATTTGCTCTGGTCCACCATCGTAAAAACAGTCACCATGGTTGAACAGTGCCATGGGAGGATGGCCTGGAGGCTGCATTTAAGAGGAAGAAGGAGAGATATGCAGACCTTGCAGACACATGTAATGATTCAGAGGGCGTGCATTCACTTATCCTGTGGAAATTGGCTGCCGAGGCTTCTCTAGAACCTCCACCCAACGCCTCCTGAAGTCTATTGGTGTCAGGGGCACCAAATTATCAAGGGCAATTAAAGAGCTGGCAGAGGAGGCAGAGAAGGGGAACTTCTGGCTATGGCTTCAGAGGAAAGACAAGTTACGGGGGAGTCAAGGATCCTAGGGTGGGCTGCAGGGGGTGGTAGGGAGACGTCCCTACCAGTGCTCCACCACCCAGAGATGTTCCGGGATTAAAGGGGCGAAACATTGGGTGACTCCCAGCTGATGACCCTGCAGCCAGCTTAAATGGCACCGGCGGAGGTACACAGGCAGAAATGCCTTGCAGGTAGTTCTACCTGTGCTTACATCTGAGAGTATGTGATTGGCCAAGGACAGAAAAGAAGTAAATAACCTATATTCAAGTATACAGATATCTGTTTTCCATGATTTTTCCTAAACTTTGTGGGTTTTTCTGTTTTTCCAAATCTTTTTCAGGCCTTGAAAATGCCATGTCAAAATTCTGTGACTTTTCCATAATGGTATGAACCCTGATTGAAATGTTTTATTCAGAATGCAGAGACAGCCACAATATAGTGGGAGTCTTTACGTTAATATTTCCATAACAAAATGTCTTTAAATACACAAACAAACATTACTTGCAGTGATAACTTGATATACTTTTGTTAATATTCAAAATTGTTTCATTAATGCTTAAGTTTTTGAAAAATATGAAGGTTTATATTGTATCATGTCATGTCATTTTCATCCGCTTATTCTGGGCTGGGTCGAGGGGCAGCAGTCTTAGCTGAGAACTCCAGACTTCCCTCTCCCAAGACACTTGCATTATTCATTAAGATAAATGTAAAGTTGTACTTGAGAATGTCTATTATATCAGTCCACGGATTAAAAAAATTATTACAGTTGATGTGTCGGGTTGAGCTCGGACACAAGGTGAACAGGCTCGGGTAGGGTCGGATTTCAGTTTTTGGGCCTGATCTAAGCTCAATTTGCCTCTCGTTCATTACACACTCTCAAAAGTATGTACAATTTCTTCACAAAAAATTGCATACATTCAGGACGAAGTATAAAGGACACAAATCAGGATGCAGCACTGGAAACACAAAACGTACCCGCAATTCTAGAATGACCCACATGCGTGCACGCGCCCACACACACACACACACACAGCATCACAAACCTGTTTGCGTAAATCTCCATGTTTCTGGGGCCGAACTTTGTCCAGCCAGTCTGCCTTGACATCGTTAAAGTAACTCTGTACACGAGATTTTAAGCTTTCATACTGCCATATCGCCGCTCCGCCGAACGAACAACCTGTAAACTGAGTTGGAATTATTAAAATAATCTTTTACGTAGAGGAAAAAAAGGTCAGAAAAAAATGCAACAAACTAAATATTACAATACACACATACACTAGACCTTACTCATGAAACGCATGCAGCTACAGTGTCAATTTCCTAAATAATTTTAATATAAGTGATATTTTTTTTGCACATCAAAGGGAAGAAAACTCCATTAGTCAATTATTTATATTAACTGAATTAATAATTTTAATATATTAAATATATATATATATATATACTCTGAATTTGCTAATATTCTACTAGGAATATTTTGCATGCTTCCTGTACCAGAAATATGTATTACTTTTCAATTTAAGAATCAAATAAATTTTAGGCCCTGTAGGGATCTGTTCTAGGCCCACTATTATTCACAATTTACCTCATTCCACTTGGTCTGATTTTACAATGTCATGGTTTAAACTATCACTTTTATGCAGACGATGTTCAACTTTATTCTGTATGTACACCTACTACATCCGCTCAAATTGATAATATCTCTGCTTGTGTGAAGGACATTAATGATTGGCTCAATTCAAATTCTTTGAAACTTAATACGGAGAAAACTGACAAAACATTTTTATCAGCACCCCAGCGCTTACCAGCAATATTTCAAACAGTTTCCCCTGTGAGATTGCCGGCTCTCACATCGAAACATCTACTTCTGTAAAAAATCTAGGTGTAATCTTCGACTCCACACTCTCAGTCTCGTGTTAAATCTGTTATTAAATCTGCATTCTTTCATTTACGCCGAATTGCCCAACTGCGTCCCTTCATCAGTAGCAAGGATGCTGAGACTGTTGTCCATGCGTTTGTCTCATCATGCATCGACCACTGTAATGCCCTTTTCATTGGTCTGCCTGCCTGCCTCATCTCCAAATTACAACATATTCAAAACTCTGCGGCTAGAATACTCACTCACAACAAACGCTCTGCTCACATAACCCCAATCTTGCACGACCTCCATTGGCTCCCAGTCGCTTACCGCATTAAATTAAAAATTCTCCTGCTTGTGTTTAAATCCTTAAATGGCCTAGCCCCCTCTTACCTTTGCAACATGCTCATCCCCTACATTACTAGCTCATTACACTCCTCTGACTCTGGCCTTCTTGCTGTCCCTCGGTATCGCCTCCCTTCAATGGGGGGCAGATCATTTAGTGTCACTGCACCCAAACTCTGGAACTCTCTACCACATTCAATCCGCTCTGTTAATAATATCTCAGAGTTCAAATCATTACTTAAAACTCACTTGTTTTCTGAATGTCACTGTTCTGATTGCTTAACTGACCACTTTTTTTGACCCAGCTGTACTCTACATATTTGTCCCTTAGGTCTTGTTTTGCATTTCCAGTTTGTTATTTTTGATTCCCTGTATGTTTGCTAACCTAACGTTGTCTCTACCTCTTTGTAAAGTGCCCTTGAGCTCTAGAAAGGCGCTATATAAATAAAAAGTATTATTATTATGCTTAAATATTTCGGACAAATAATATTCAAATACTAAAGAAACAGTACAAAATGAACAAAATGAACCCAATAATTAGAGGAAACACAAAATTAATGATTTTTATTATTATTAATCCAATAAATATTTAGTTTCATGAACGCATCAGGAAAAGCACCTACCCCTACAGTGAAGAAGAATGGTTTGACCAGTCTGCCGAATGACCTGCTGGGCCTTTGAGGAGTGGGCGGGTCTGGTGATGGAGCCACGGCCTTCTTGTGCAGTATTTCTTTTGGCTCCACCTCTTCTGCTTTTTTTGGCTCCACCTTCTTGCGGAAGCCACACCTCTGCTGCGTCTGCAGCCTGAACCTATTCAGAGCACAACAAGCATAAAAATACAGTTAAAGTGATTATTAAAATGACATTTAATTAATAGACATAATAAAATAATGTTATATTAATAATAAAAATATATTTATTTTAATAAGAAATATTTTTAAAAATTCATTCTACACCCACAATAAAAAAATTATGTATGAATAAATTAATAAATAACAAAAAACTTATAAAACAACACTTGCAATGTACTTTTCCGTAATGTATTTTAACCATGAGTATCTTTTTGATTATTAAATTACTATACTCCGTCAGATTAGGATAATAATGAGATGAATTTTTTAATAATAAAAAATAGCATTTATTATGCTTATTCTTTTACATAACTGAAGTCAGAATTAATACATTGTTACGCTGAATGACGAGGAGCGCATGTATGAATTTATATATCTATTAATCCCATGTTATGTATGAATTCTCAGTTTCTATGCATACATGTTTTTAGTTATGGTTTTGGGGTGCGAAGCAGTGGGTAGCGCTGTCGCCTCACAACAAGGTCGCTGGTTCGAGCCTCGGCTGGGTCAGTTGGCATTTCAGTGTGGAGTTTGCATGTTCTCCCTGCAATCGTGTGGGTTTCCTCCGGGTGCTCCGGTTTCCCCCACAGTCCAAAGACATGTGGTGTAGGTGAATTGGGTAGGCTAAATTGTCTGTAGTGTATGTGCGTGAATGAGTGTGTATGGGTGTTTCCTAGTGATAGGTTGCAGCTGAAAGGGCATCCTCAGCGGAAAAACATATGCTGGATAAGTTGGTGGTTCATTCCGCTGTGGCAACCCCAGATTAATAAAGGGACAAAGCTGAAAAGAAAATGAATGAGTTATGGTTGAGTAAAACATGAGCTTTTGTTTTTATTCCAATTTTTTTATCAAAATTAGCGTTTATTTAGCATAAAATAACAAAAAATGCTTTCTAAAGGATAATATTTTATAATATGATCTGTGATAAAAACAAATATTAATATTTTACTATAACACATACCTAATTAAGCCTGTTAATCCAAATAAACTAAGTATATTCACTTTCATTGAATGTATAAATAATGGAGTATTTAATTGAATTGAAAGACATGAGGTCATAAAAACTGAACCAATACACCATGACACGATGCCCATCACACAAAACGCCAACTTTTATACAATGTTTATTATAAAATTATGAAACAACAGTGATGGGTTTCCCAGTGATGGGTTGCAGCTGGAAGGGCATCGGCTGCGTAAAACATATGCTGGATAAAGTGGCGGTTCATTCTGCTGTGGCGACCCCAGATTAATAAAGGGACTAAGCCGAAAAGAAAATTAATGAATGAATTATAGTTGAGTAAAACATGAGCTTTTGCTTTTTATCAAATTTTGTGATTGAGGGCATTTTTACTTAGCATAAAATAACAAAAAATGCTTTCATAATAACAATATTTTATAATATGATCTGTGATACAAACAATTAACATTGTTTTTTATTTATTTATATAACCCATATCTAATAAAGCCTGTTAATCCAAATAAACTAAGAATATTCACTTTCAATGAATATTTTTAAATAATTATATAAATAACGGAGTATTTAATTGAATTAAAAGACATGAGGTCATTAAAACTGAACCATTACACCTTGACACGATGTCCATCACACAAAAATCTTACTGTAATGCAATGCTTATTATGAAATTATTATGAAACAACATTAGTTTCAGCTCAGTGTTAAACGCTGCTGCGATTAAAGTCACTCAATCTGAATGACAGAGGAACGGCGCTCGGCGTGTAAAGAGCGTGTGCGTGTGTGAAGTTACCTGCTCTTTAGAGAGTGTGTGTGAATAAAGTCCTCTGAAGCCCACCTGAACAACACTAAACCCCTCACCGCCATCATAACTGCAACCCTCTGCTGCCTTGCATGAGCTGCGGCTTCCGCTTCCGGCTCACAGCGCGCCACAGTGGCCCCTCCTGGAAGAGCGGCATAGAACAATCCCTGACGAGCGCTCGGAAAATATCAAAACATTAATTCATACATTTTCTTTTCGGCTTAATCCCATTGTTATCTGGGGTCACCACAGCGGAGTGAACCGCCAATTTATCCAGCATATGTTTTACACAGCAGATACCCTTCCAGCTGCAACCCATCTCTGGGAAACATCCATACACAATCATACACTACAGACAATTTTAGCCAACCCAATTCACCTATACCACATGTATACTCCACACAAACTCCACACAGAAACACCAACTGACCCAGCCAAGGCTTGAACCAGCGACCTTCTTGCTGTGGGGTGAACATGCTACTCACTCCGCCACCATTAAATTAAATTCTGCGTCCACACTAGCGTTTCACCCAGCGTTTCTGAACATATCTCCGTCCAAACTACTCCACCAATAACGTATATCACGTGACCATTTGCGCACTCTGAGCATGCGCGTTCAAGTATAAACAGGAAGCATGTGTCTCGCCTGGCATTTGGTTATTGTTAGTCAACAAACGCTGGTTGAACAATGAACGTGATGGCAAAGAAAGCAAGAGAGGTCTTTTTGTGGACAGACGACGAGGTTGAGTTGGTGCATAAACGTTGGCGTCACAATGGCGCCTAAAACGGACAATAGTGCAAACAACGCTCCCATTTCTCTGTCCATGTTGTTTACAGTGAAGGCTGGTCTGCCGTCTTCTGGTGGCATTACAGTCATGTGATAGGGGCTTGACGAATAAGGGAAGGATACGCAATGACCCAAAAGCCCCAATCAAGTAGCGAATCTCAGCAGCCACGCCTCCGTTTTCAGACATCTTCGTTTCCCCCATCCACACTGAGACGGAGCAGCAGCGATTTAGAATGAAAACAGCCTCTCCAGCGTTTCCAAAACGCTCCGTTTTCGGGGCTCAAAAACTCCGGCGTAGTGTGGACGGATGGCGTAACCGCAGCAAAACTTATGCGGTTTAAAACAAAAACACATTAGTGTAAACGGGGCTTCAGACATAGCACCGAACAAATCTAAGCTGTTTATCAGCCTTCCTAAAGCACATAAAGCACAGCTACCATCTCAATAAAATCCATGTTAGCCATTCAACAACAAAGCTAGAGTCTTCGGGCAGACAGAAGCCCCACCCATGACACGAATCAAAGTGAATTTGACGCGAGAATGAAGCAATGAAATGTTTACGCGTCTATTTACGCGTGGATAACGCGATTTATCCATGCTTGTCGCGTCTGGTGAGAGAGCATGAGAGAGTGTCCATAGGACTACGTTTCTGGAGGCCGCGAAATATGTCCCGGGAGGTATGTATTTTTGCATTTTTTGTTTTCGCGAATCCACGAGAGGCCGCTGTGTTCGCTTATCGAGATCTCAAATTTATCTCGCGAGTGCCATTCGCGCCTGCTGTTCTCACGTGAACCCACCAGAGGCCGCTGTCGACTGACTGTTTGACTGTTTGACTGACTGACCAATCGACTGACCCACCCTCCTCCTTCCCTAAACCCAACCAATTTTATCCATTTGACCCGCCCACACGCTTCCCTAAACCCAACCCAACAATTTTCAAAAGCAATCCAGAAAAATAAAAGCCCTCGTCTCATTTTTACCACATTCTCACCCTGTTATTTACTGGTTTATTTTATTGTTTGGATTCTGTTTTTGGAGCCGTTCTTCACCAGACTCGAACCCTGTCGTCATGGCCAACTCCTCTCTGCGTCTCAAGTCTGCCGACAAACATGGCGAGCCAACAGAACAAACTGGTTGCAGTGGGAAAAGTCGTCCATGCAGACGGTCAGCTGCTAAGCCCTAAAAGGAACGGCGTCATACCGCCCAGTAGCATTCGTTTACAGTTTTTCTCTATTGGTTTGGCTCATTTCTTGAAACAGAAATTACATTCTCAAAACAACATGGACAAACCTCCAAACCCCTTGGCAATTGTTCACAACAGAATTGGATTTCTCATTCATTTCATCAAATTGCAAATGTCTAAGTACATATTTGCAAATTATTAAGTACAGATAGCCTACATTTAGCACAATTTCCAAGTGAATAGATCTTGTTGATATAAACTGATTGGTAATTTTCAGTCCAATGGTTGTTCTCTCCAAAATGTGTCAGCACCATTTCATTGTATAAGTCAGTACATGCACAATAGTCTGTCCAATTGTCAAAATTAGTCAAGACCCTAATACCATGAATACCATACAGTAGGTGAATCCTTGGAACATTTGATTATAATTTGTTACAGCAATTGACAGCCAAGGGCCGAAGACGTGGCTGTATTATTATTGGCCATCAGGCCACAGTGGATGTTCCAGGCCAAAGAGGGTGCAATATAACTATGTGTGCTGCCATATCTGAGAATGGAGTGACCACTCACATCCCCAGTCCTGGCCCATACAATACACAGAAGCTCCTAATCTTCGTGAACTGCCTTCATTTTGATTTGATCCCTGAAAATGAGAGAGGTCTCGTGGCGCCTCACCTACCACAATATGTGAAGAACAGTGAAGAACTGTTATCAAACTCCAGCTTTATTTATAGCACTCTAGTTTTTTGTTTGTGTGTTTATATTACGGTTTATTATGCTGTATACAGTTTCCTTTTGCTCTGATATATGGAAGTTACTTTGTGTGTGGTTGATCATTACAATAAAAAAAAGGAGTTACCATTTCCTTGGCAGTATGAGTGCAATGTGTGACGTCAAACTTTGGAGGCTACCCTTACCCTAAAATCCTGTTTCTTTTTTCAGTTTTATACACAGTTGTATTCTGTTGTATAGACAAAAACACTACAGTAACCATTGTCAAAGAAGGACTGGGCTGAGACTGTAAGGTGGACATGAGGGATATTTTAGTTGTCCTTTGCCATAGTGACGAAGCATCTAAACATTTTGACTTGCAGTGCTTACACAATGCCAAAGGGACGAAGCATTTTGGGGGCACTGACTGTTTAAATGAGAAGGAAATTTAGTTTTGACACATGAGTGAACTGTTTTGGGAAAGGTATGAGCTGTTGCAGCTTTCTTTAATTTTTTTGTTCATTCCTTCATTAGGTCCTTTGTTCATTCGTTCGTTCGTTTCTTCTTTCCTACCTTAGTTTGTTCAGTCCTTCCTTGAATCCTTCCTTCATTTATTTGGTTCTTCAATCCTTCCTTATGTTCCTTGTTTGGTCCTTCCTTTTATTTGGCCGGTCCTTCCATTCTTCATTTGATCCATTTAGTGATTGTTTAAGGCTGTTTGATGATTTCAGTCATCATACAGTCGACATCCATCAGTTTCAGTGACATGCAGTCTATAAACAGTCTCTGGATCATTGCATGTAAAGATTTTGGACATCTTCTTTTGCTGTTTGCTGCATTAATAAAGCGCCCATGTCTTGAGGTTGTTCAGTATGATGTGATTTACTTTCTATGTGTGATTTAATTGGACAGGAATCACAGGACTGATCTTTCTACTGTAGACAATGACCATAGACAAGAAAGAAATACAGTAGTGACTGCAGGTTGAAGGAAAGTAGTGGAGTAAAAGCACCGATACTGCACTAAACATGTACTCAAGGGGAAGTAAAAGTACACATTTATAAAACTACTCAGTAAACTACAATTCCTGAGAAAAACTACTCAGTTACAGTAGTCTGAGTATTTGTAATTAGTTACTTTACACCACTGCTTTCCATAACAATTCATTCATTCATTCATTTTCCTTCAGCTTAGTTCTTTATTTATCAGGTGTTGCCACAGCGGAATGAACCGCCAATGTAGCAGATGCCAGCTGAAGTGCTGTGCAGGTAAACTTCACTCCACTGACAGACGCTAGAGGCCATGGCTTTTAGGCTACTTCCATGCAGAAGGGTGCTGGTTTGATACCAGCTTAGAGTGGATTTGGTGGCGTAGGACCGGCGGGCAAACATTGGTGCCGTGACCCGGATGGGAGTGATGTTTAGGGGGGGTGAGTGTAGCAGAGGCCAGCTAGTAAAGTGCTATGCAGGTAAACCTCACTCCTCTGACCTCTAAAAGGTGCTCTAGAGACAGACGCTAGAGGCCATGGCCTTTAGCCTCCTTGGTAGAGGCTAGGCTTGGCAGAGAAAGGTCGCTGGAGCGGCATGGTGTAGGACCGGCAGGGTTACACCAATAACAATACAAAATTATATATTTAATTAGTACAATAACACCAAAACTAACAAATAAAAGAAATGATACATTGCAAAATCCTTTAATAAAGTACATAAATAACTTTAAAGTACATAAATAACATTTAATCTCTCTTAATGTCTTCAAATTCTTCTTTAAACACTATTAATCTTGGGTGAATATCGAAAAATGTTCATTTGTGAATATAAAAGTGTAATAATATCAACACATTATTAATTATATTAGATATCTTTTTATCCTTAAATATTAAACCAAATGGGTGCCACATTCACCACACAGCAAAAAGGTCGCTGGTTCGAGCCTCAGCTGGGTCAGATGGCATTTCTGTGTGGAGTTTGCATGTTCTCCCCGTGGGTTTTCTCCGGGTGCTCCGGTTTCAGGTCCAAAGACATGTGCTATAGGTGAATTGTGTTGGCTAAATTGTCCGTAGTTTATGAGTGTGAATGAATGTGTATGGATGTTTCCCAGAGAGGGGTTGAAGCTGGAAGGGCATCCGCTGCGTAAAACATGTGCTGGATAAGTTGGCGGTTCATTCCGCTGTGGCGACCCCAGATTAATAAAGAGACTAAGCCGAAGAGAAAATGAATGAATGAATTAAACCAAATGAAATAATTTCCCTTGGAGATATTTTATGCTGTATCCAAAGTAATTCAAAAATGTTTGCACCAAATTACATTGAAAAAACAAGTGGTTAATTGTTTCAGCATCTAAATGGCAGTCCCCGATATTGAATTTTAATCTAAGAAATTCTTTTAAAGGATTAATACAGTATGATTTATAACTTTAAAGTGCACTTCTTTACATTATGATTAACAACTACTCAGCTGTCATCCAGTCCATCCTCTGCACTTCAGTCACCGTCTGGTTCGGCTCAGCAGCCAAATCTGACCTCCGTAGACTACAGGGAATAGTCCGGACTGCTGAACGAATCACTGGCACTACCCTTCCTACACACTCAAGAACTGTACTCTTCCAGAGTGAGTAAAAGGGCTCGCAAAATCACCCTGGACGCCTCGCACCCAGCACACTTGAACTGTTACCGTCTGTCCGGCGCTACAGAGCACCGAGCACAGAAACAGCCAGACACAGGAAAAGTTTCTTTTCTCAGGCCATCTACCTCATGAACAGTTCAATATTTTCCCTATTGTGCAATAAACGTGCAATATTTTCTCATACGCACTTGTACACAGCACCTTATAACAATATACAATGCAATACTTATGCATTTGTACACAGCACCTTATAACCTGTATATTTATAACAAATCTGTTCATACAATTCAACATCCAGATCTTGTTGGACTGACTGCATCTCTGTTTAATGTCTATCGTCTTCTTTTCATATTTATTCTGTGTTGTCACTTTATGTACACTGGAAGCTTCTGTAGCCACAGCAAATTCCTTGTGTTTGGAGCACACTTAGCAATAAAACTGATTCTGATTTCTTTCTTAATATCGCACACATTTTTCGTATCATAATGCTTTACAATAAGATTGTATTAGTTAATGTTAGCTAATGCATTTACTAACATGAACAACCACCAAACAATGTATTTATTACAGCATTTGTTCAGCTAACATGCAAATACTGTTCTTCAATGTTAGTTCCTGTTAACCCACGGTGCATTAACTGATGCATAAATTTGGATGTCAATAATGCATTATAGTAAGTGTTGAACAATGACTAATAAATGCTGTAAAAGTATTGTTCATACTTAGTTCATGGTAGTAAATACATTAGCTAACATTAACTAATGAAACCTCATAGTAAAGCGTGACCAAAGAGACAATATATAAGCTCTTTTAACATGTCCTGGGGGGGAAAACACTGTTAGAGCTCTCTCTCTCTCTCTCTCTCTCTCTCTCTCTCTCTCTCTCTCTCTCATTTCTCTCTGCGCGTGCGTGTGTGTGTGCGCGCGCGCTTCAGCTCGACCGACTCCTCGCGAACATGGCGGCGCCTGCGCTCTCCAGCCGGGCTGCTTCAGCTGGAAACAGCCCCACCGCCACCCCGAGCACCTCCAAACCCGTCCCGCAGGCCCCCGAGCTGGACTTCAGGTCTGGGACGCGGATAGAGGAGCTCAACCGGCTGATCGGAGAGTTCAGCAAGCACGAGCAGCGCGAGTACGACGACCAGCGCGCGCTCGAGATCCACACGGCCAAGGACTTCATCTTCTCCATGCTAGGTGAGAAAGAGCTCCTATTCCTCACGCGTGCCCCAAACCACGAAACCATTCGTGCTTCTGGAAGGAAAAGAGAAATGTTTGTTGTTTTGCTGGCGTGTGTGTGTCTTTGTGAAGCGCTTCAGTGTGTGTTTATGAGGATGACGACGGTGATGATGGGTGTGTTTCAGATGCAACACCTTTAAATCACGAATCACTGTTGTTCATATGTGACCCTGGTCAACAAAACCAGTCATAAGAGTGAAGTTTAGATTTATACATCAGAGAAAACCTGAATAAATAAGCTTTCCTTTAATGTTTGGTTTGCTAGGGTACTGTTTAGCTGATATGCAGCTGTTTGTAAATCTGAGGGTTAAAAAATCTAAATGAAACTGCTTAACAATGCACATTACTGATCTAAAATGTAGTTTTGATATATTTGCAATTAAATATACAAAATATCTCTCGCTAACAAGATCTTTGCTTGCTATTACAATGATTTTTGGCTTAAAAGGAAAATCAGTAATTCTGACCCATAGGCTACGTTGAATTTTGGCTATTCCCAAACATGTTCCCATTCAAAGTAAGGCTCAGTGCTTATTAACCATCATGGATTTAAAACAACTTACTCACTTTTATTATTATTATTATTATTATTTATAATTTTTTATTAATATTTTTATGTAAATAGTGCTAAATATCATTTTTTAAAAATGTCATAAGGTAGCATTGTATGTTGAACGAACTAAACAGCAAGTCTTTCCATCACTGAAAATGTTCACCTTCTTTTATAAACATTAGCTGTCAGTTGTTGTTTTTTTACCCTCAGGCTATGCTTTTTTTCACCATGACATTGAAGATGTTTTATCTCGAACCGTCGTCATTGGTGATATAACTATGCGTTTAAAGTCTCCATGAAATCAAAAATTGACTCTTAAGGTGTAAAATAAATCTTTGTAAGCTAAACCGCTGAAAAAAATTAACCGTTTTGATTATCTTTTATAAAAATCTGTCCATTTGCTTCTGCTCTGTAGTGGCGGTCCTTCTGCGATTGTGTGAAATATGCTTAGCCACGCCGCTCAGCGACAATTGTTCTCATAAAAATATATATTTTTATAGGCATAAATGTACAATTTATGCCCATGTGAAAAAATACTAAATAACAAATGCTATGATATTTTTGTATCATACTAAAGTGAACTAAAACTTTTTGATAGTTTATGACGCACTGCGGTGTAGTGGTTAGCACGTTCGCCTCACAGCAAGAAGGTCGCTGGTTCGAGCCCCGGCTGGGTCAGTTGGCATTTCTGTGTGGAGTTTGCATGTTCTCCCCGTGGTTGCGTGAGTTTCCTCCGGGTGCTCCGGTTTCCCCCACAAGTCCAAAGACATGTGGTATAGGTGAATTGGGTAGGCTAAATTGTCCGTATAGTGTATGAGTGTGAATGTGTGTGTGTGGATGTTTCCCAGAGATGGGTTGCGGCTGGAAGGGCATCCGCTGCATAAAAATATGCTGGATAAGTTGGCGGTTGATTCCGCTGTGGCGACCCCAGATTAATAAAGGGACTAAGCCGACAAGAAAATGAATGAATGAATGACGCACTGCGAACGCAATCCTGTCTACTCTGCCGTTCTAGGCAGCTGGCCTATAAATGCGCCGGCCCTGACAATAGGATCTCCACAACCAATTAATTACTTAATTACCTTCCATAGAGTCATCTCAACAGATTTATTACTGTAGTGGTTGTGTTACTATAGCAACTATAGAATCACCACAGCATATTAATTACTATAGTGGTTGTGTTACCATAGCAACTATAGAATCACCACAGCATATTAATTACTATAGTGGTTGTGTTACCATAGCAACTATAGAATCATCACTAGAGATAAATTAATGTAGTGGTTGTTACCATAGCAACTACAGAGTCACCACAACAGATCGATTACTATAGTAGTTGTGTTACCATATCAACCATAGAATCACCAAAACAGATCAATTACTATAGTGGTTGTGTTACCCTAGCAACTATAGAATCACAACAACAGATTAAGTACTATAGTGGTTGTGTTGCCATAGCAACTACAGAATCACCACTACAGGTTTATTACTGTAGTGGCTGTGTTGCCAAATCAACCATAGAATCACCAAAACAGATCAATTGCTGTAGTGGTTGTGTTGCCATAGCAACTATAGAATCACCACAACAGATTAATTTCTATAGTCGTTGTGTTGCCATAGCAACTACAGAATCACCACTACAGATTTATTACTATA
>CAIGQQ010004837.1:1645086-1658053 GCA_903798035.1 Danio albolineatus
TGTTGCCATAGCAACTACAGAATCACCACTACAGATTTATTACTATAGTGGTTATGTTGCCATAGCAACTACAGAATCACCACTACAGATTTATTACTATAGTGGCTGTGTTGCCATAGTAACTACATTATCACCACTACAAATTTATTACTTTAGTGGTTGTTGCCTTAGCAACTACAGAATCACCATAACAGATTTATTACTGTAGTGGTTGTGTTACTATAGCAACTATAGAATCTCCACAACAAATCAATTACTATAGTGGTTGTTACCATAGTAACCACAGAATCACCACAACAGATTAATTACTATAGTGGTTGTGTTGCCATAGCAACTACATAATCACCACTACAGATTTATTACTATAGTGGTTGTTGCCTTAGCAACTACAGAATCACCACAGCAGATTTATTACTGTAGTGGTTGTGTTACCATAGCAACTTCAGAATCACCACAACAAATCAATTACTATAGTGGTTGTTACCAAAGTAACTACAGAATTACCACAACAGATTTATTACTATAGTGGTTGTGTTGCCATAGCAACTAAAGAATCACCTCAACAGATTAATTACTATAGTGGTTGTTACCATAGCAACCACATAATCACCACAACAGATTTATTACTATAGTGGTTGTGTTACCATAGCAACTATAGAATCACCACAACAAATCAATTTCTATTGTGGGTATTACCATAGCAACTACAGCATCACCACAACAGATCAATTACTTTAGTGGTTGTGTTGCCATAGCAACTATAGAATCACCACAACAGATTAATTACTACTGTGGTTGTGTTACCATAGCAACTACTGAATCACCTTAACAGATCAATTACTATAGTGGTTGTGTTACCATGGCAGCAATAGAACAACCACAGCAGATTAATTACTAATTCTTTACTACAATATTGTTCAAAAACACTGCATTTTTAATGTGGATGTATTTAAATTAGCATAAAATCACTGGGTTTCACACTTTTATCATAAAATAATAAACACAATGTCATGCATATTTGGAAGGACATGGATGGCATTTCAATAATAGGCCTGTAAGAATAAGTGGCATCGAATTAGCGTTTAAATGTTGTGCCGAAAATGGCCATCATGTCTTAGTTAAACCATAAATGCTGAGTTTATATCTGAGCTGAATTCTCTGAGACAGTGAGCAGAAGTGATGCATCACGATTAACCGTGAAGCAGAAGAGCTGAGCATCAGAGATCCATCCAGACGCATGACTTCAGGATGAGAAAATGCGTCTGAGGCCCAGAGCAATGCAGTCAAGCAGAGCTGAACCTCTGTGTGTTTACTCAGCCGTACAATCACACACACACTGCTCTGGAGAGTGGATCAAATCAGCACTGACACTGTTTGCTTTCTGAAGTCACATCATGAGGATGAAAAGAGCTGCATTCACTGATGCACACAGAGCTGGGACGTAAGGGCTGAACAATATACACTTACCGGCCACTATATTAGGTACACCTTACTAGTACTGGGTCGGACTCACTTTTACCTTCAGACCTGCTTTAATCCTTCGTGGCATAGATTCAACAAGGTACTGGAAATATTCCTCAGAGATTTTGCTCCACATTGACATGATAGCATCACATAGTTGCTGCAGATTTGTCGGCTGCACATCTGTGATGCGAATCTCCCGTTCCACCACATCCCAAAGGTGCTCTATTGGATTGTGACTGTGGAGGCCATTTGAGTACAGTGAACTCATTGTCATGTTCAAGAAACCAGTCTGAGATGATTCACGCTTTATGACATGGTGCGTCATCCTGCTGGAAGTAGCCATCAGAAGATGGGGACACTGTGGTCATAAAGGGATGGACATGGTCAGTAACAATACTCAGGTAGGCTGTGGTGTCGACACGATGCTCAATTGGTACTAATGGGCCCAAAGTGTGCCAAGAAAATATCCCCCACACCATTACACCACCAGCAGCAGCCAGATTAAACATGTAGTCCGATTAAACAGATAAGGGTTAGCACAAAAATAAGGTAAATGTGTTTCTAAAAATAGGCAGATTAATCAGTAGTAGTCGGAATAAGACTTAGAACAAAAGTAATCTAAATGTAATCCAAAAGTAGTCAGATTAATCAGTAGTCCGAATAAGGGTTAATAAAAAAAGTAAACTAATATAATCCAAAACTAATCTGATTAAGCAGTAGTGTCTTAAAATAAGTGTCAGAACAAAAGTAATTAAACGGAATCCAAAAGTAGTCTAATTAATCAGAAATAGGGTTAGCACAAAAGTAAGGTAAATGTGTTTCCAAAAATAGTCAGATTAATCAGTAGTAGTCAGAATAAGACTTAGCACGAACGTAATCTAAATGTAATCAGATTAATCAGTAAGGTTTAGCACAAAAGTAATCTGAATGTAATCCAAAAGTAGTCAGATTAATGAGAATAAGGGTTAGCACAAAAGTAAATTAAATTTAATCCAAAAGAGTTATTTTAATCAAAATACGGGTTAGCATAAAATGTTATCCAAGGTAGTCAGATTAAACATAATAAGGGTTAGCACAAAAATAAGGTAAATGTGTTTCCAAAAATAGGCAGATTAATCAGTAGTAGTCGGAATAAGACTTAGCACAAAAGTAATCTAAATGTAATCCAAAAGTAGTCACATTAATCCGAATAAGGGTTAGCACAAAAGTAATCTAAATGTAATCTAAAAGAGTTATGTTAATCAAAATACGGGTTAGCATAAAGTGTAATCCAAAGTAGTCAGATTAAACAGATAAGGGTTAGCACAAAAGTAAGGTAAATGTGTTTCCAAAAATAGGCAGATTAATCAGTAGTAGTTGGAATAAGACTTAGCACCAAAGTAATCTAAATGTAATCCAAAAGTAGTCAGATTAATCAGCAGTATTCGGAATAAGGGTTAATAAAAAAAAGTAAACTAATTGTAATCCAAAACTAAATGTAATCTAAAAGTAGTCTAATTGTTCAGAATAAGGGTTAGCACAAAAGTAAGGTAAATGTGTTTCCAAAAATAGTCAGATTAATCAGTAGTAGTCAGAATAAGACTTAGCACGAACGTAATCTAAATGTAATCAGATTAATCAGTAAGGTTTAGCACAAAAGTAATCTGAATGTAATCCAAAAGTAGTCAGATTAATGAGAATAAGGGTTAGCACAAAAGTAAATTAAATTTAATCCAAAAGAGTTATTTTAATCAAAATACGGGTTAGCATAAAATGTTATCCAAGGTAGTCAGATTAAACATAATAAGGGTTAGCACAAAAATAAGGTAAATGTGTTTCCAAAAATAGGCAGATTAATCAGTAGTAGTCGGAATAAGACTTAGCACAAAAGTAATCTAAATGTAATCCAAAAGTAGTCACATTAATCCGAATAAGGGTTAGCACAAAAGTAATCTAAATGTAATCTAAAAGAGTTATGTTAATCAAAATACGGGTTAGCATAAAGTGTAATCCAAAGTAGTCAGATTAAACAGATAAGGGTTAGCACAAAAGTAAGGTAAATGTGTTTCCAAAAATAGGCAGATTAATCAGTAGTAGTTGGAATAAGACTTAGCACCAAAGTAATCTAAATGTAATCCAAAAGTAGTCAGATTAATCAGCAGTATTCGGAATAAGGGTTAATAAAAAAAAGTAAACTAATTGTAATCCAAAACTAAATGTAATCTAAAAGTAGTCTAATTGTTCAGAATAAGGGTTAGCACAAAAGTAAGGTAAATGTGTTTCCAAAAATAGTCAGATTAATCAGTAGTAGTCAGAATAAGACTTAGCACGAACGTAATCTAAATGTAATCAGATTAATCAGAGTAAGGGATAGCACAAAAGTAATCCGAATGTAATCCAAAACTAGTCAGATTAATAAGAATAAGGGTTGGCACAAAAGTAATCTTAATGTAATCCAAAAGATTTATGTTAAATAAGGGTTAGCATAAAATGTAATCTAAGGTAGTCAGATTAAACAGATAAGGGTTAGCACAAAAGTAAGGTAAATGTGTTTCCAAATATAGGCAGATTAATCTGTAGTAGTCAGTAGAATAAGACTTCGCACGAACGTAATCTAAAAGTAATCAGATTAATCAGAATAAGGGTTAGCACAAAAGTAATATAAATTTAAGTCAAAGTAGTGAGGTTAATCAAAATAAGGGTTAGCATAAAATATAATCCAAAGTAGTCAGATTAAACAGATAAGACTTAGCACAAAAGTAAGGTAAATGTGTTTACAAAAGTAGTCAGATTAATCAGTAGTAGTCGGAATAAGGATTAATAAAAAAAAAGTAAACTAATTATAATCCAAAACTAATCCGATTAAGCAGTAGTGTCTTAAAATATGTGTCGGAACAAAAGTAATCTAAATGTAATCCAAAAGTAGTCTATTAATCAGATAAGGTAAAAGTGTTTCCAAAAATAGGCAGATTATTCAGTAGTAGTCAGAATAAGACTTAGTCCAAAAATAATCTAAATGTAATCCAAAAGTAGTCCGATTAATCAGTATAGTCGGAACAAGGGTTAATAAAAAAAAAAAAAAGTCAACTAATTATAATCCAAAACTAATCTGATTATGCAGTAGTGTCTTGAAATACGTGTCGGAACAAAAGTAATCTAAATGTAATCCAAAAGTAGTCTAATTAATCAGAATAAGAGTTAGCATACAAGTAAGGTAAATGTAATCCAAAAGTAGTCCGATTAATCAGTAGTAGCCACAATAAGCGTTGGTGCAAAAGTAATGTAAATGTAATTCAGAAGTATTCACATTACATTGCCATAAATGTGTAATCTAAGAGGTTATATTACTGATTTTGTCATGTAATTTGATTACAGTTCTTAGGTAATTCACCCAGCTCTGGTTGCACGTTACGATACATTTTTCTTTCTTCTTAGCATCTGGAAATACCATTGAAATGATTAGTTATGATTGTGGGCCTGAAGGTGCATTTCTGAATGTTGAACTTTCTGTGGCCTCACCAGAGGAGTGAAAACACTCTCACACACACACGTACAGAGAGAGAGAGAGAGAGAGAGATGTTTTGGTTTTTCTGGGAGTCTCTAGAGAAGCTTCTGCTGCTGGTGGCAGATTTTAAAACCCATGAGACTCTGGTTGGCGCATGCACAGTAAATCTCCAGCCCGAGCTCAGGTGTGATGTCATCTCGCGCTGCATGGGGATTATTTTCCGCACCCGCGTTCAGTTGGGAGTAGGGCTGCACGATATTGGAAAAATCTGACATTGCAATTACAGTTTCATCAGATGACTTGAATGGCTCTGTTTGGGGAGAAAAGGCATTCATTTAGGTCATGTATGAAAGTGTAAGCAAGAATAAATACAATAGAGCAAAGAAAAAGTGCTTTATGGTTTACCGAAGAGCAAAACAGTATTCAGGTACGTAAAATCGAATGATGAAATGTGAAATAACACTGTACAGTTTTAGTTTAATTAATAAATCTGGAAAATTATATGCATTAAAGTTGTTTTCAGGCCTGAATGCTTTAAGGCCCCGTTTACACTAGTGCATTTTAGTTTTAAAATGACGTTTTAGCATGAAAACGATCCGCGTCCACACTAGTGTTTCACCCAAGCGTCTCTCAACAGATGTCCCTCCACACTACGCCACCAGAAACGTATATCACGTGACCATTCGCAAACTCTGGGCATGCGTGTTCAAGTATAAGTAGGAAGCATGTGTCTCGCTCGGCATTTGGTTATTGTTAGTCAACAAACGCTGGTTGAACGATGAACGCGATGGTAAAGAAAGCAAGAGAGGTCTTTTTGTGGACAGACGACGAGGTCGAGTTGTTACTTTAAGTAACAAATGACTATAAAACATCCATGGCTATCGAAAATACAGTGTTTACAGTAAAGGCTGGTCTGCTGTCTGCCGGTGGCGTTGTAGCCATGTGCGCTTGACGAACAAGGATACGCAATGACCCAAAAGCCTCAATCAAGTAGCCAATCTCAGCAGCAGCCTTTTAGAATGAAAACAGCCTCTTCAGCATTTCCAAAATGCTCCGTTTTCGCACCTCGAAAACTCCGGCGTAGTGTGGACGGATGGCGTAACCGTAGCAAAACTTATGCGTTTTAAAACGAAAATGCACTAGTGTAAACGGGGCCTAATATAAAGCTTAAATTTACATTAGACATGATAACCATGAAACCATGATTAATCTTCAGACTATATAATCGTACAACCAACATCAATAATTGTTGCGTGCATAATTGTTATGCAGTTCAAAACATATGAATGTGTCTGAATATAGAAGCCTACCTAAACACTGCACTGCTTTTGTTGTGCTTTAAAATAAAATATTTGAATGTTTGTTAAAAAAAGCTACAATGAACAGTGATGTTATGTAGTTTTAAAATACAACATATTAGCATTTTAATGTAGAAAAAGCCAACGTGGGTGTTTTAAAGGTGTCCCACGCTGCTATAAACACTATTATGACACATATAATTGACTAAAAAGTGAAAATTGGTTGTTATTGCATTATTTTGAGCAAATTCGTTCTTCCGGTTTGAAACGAATTTGTGAAGCTGCGTCACGCCGATGAGATCCTTGCCTATATTCCAGCGTGGAGAGTGGACGTCTGTCCCGGCCAGAACATTCTGACGTCTCTGAGTGTGCGGCATTCATGAGATAGACTTGGTTCAAACCAACCAGAGCGCTCTATTGTGTATGCGGTGCAGCTTCATTAATATTCATGATCGCTTCGAAGATTGTACCTATTATGCTGCGTTCATAGCAGTTGCGGAAGACGCGTCAAGCGCGAGTGATTTACATGCTAAGTCAATGCAAAGGCGCGAATAGGCATCCTGCAGCGGGATACGTGCGAATGGCGCCGCGCGTTTGACGTGCTTAACGCGCAATTCGCGCGAATCGCTTCGGTTTGAAAATTAAATGAAAATGAGCTTCAGTGGACGTTCGCGCCGCGTTAACCAATCAGGAGCTTGCTCTTGTGGGGGTGTTATTATGACGTAGCGCCTGTTGTTGGTGTCCTGAGGGAAAACTCGGCTTGGCTCAGTCAGAAGCACCGCTGAAAGCTTCCATCATCCAGGTTCAGTTTCTGGAGGAGTTTATGAGCTCACAGACATCGATGCACCTCTGAAATCATCTAGTGGACTCAGACACAGCTTCAAACAAATCGACGCTGTTTATCAGCCTTCATAAAGCACATAAACACAGTTATTCTCTCCATAAAACCCCTGTTAGCCATTTAGCAATAAAGCTACAGTGACCAAGCCATAGACAGAAGCCCTGCCCATCACGCCAATCCGAAAATAAAGAGAAAGTGCCGATAAAGTTGACAAATTAATAATTTGGCAAATAATTTGATTACTGATGTCCATGTAAACACAGTCTGTGTGAAAATGAGTGCGTGCACAAATGGAAACTCCCATTTTTATGCAAACCCCTCCCTCTTTCCCCTTCCCCGACACTCCTACCTAAACCGAGCTGGACACACCCACTTTACTGAGCTTTCCCAAACTAGAGGTGTGAAAACACCACGCTGAGACTGGGGGGTTTCGTGGCCCTTTATGGAGCAAAAATGCAACATATGCTGTTGTGTCCGCACTCATATTGCAAGTCATACCTAGGGCCAGACGGAATCTGCGGACATTTTTTGCTATTTCTGCGGAGTATTTTGTTAAAAATCTGCGGATTTATGCGGAATGAATTTGGGAGTATCAGAACTAAAACCTTAATATATGAATTAAAAAGTAATACCTTTTTAACTTTTATTTAATGTTTACAATGCAAACCCAAGTAGATGCACTTTATTTGGTAAACAAAGCAAACCTCTCTTATAAAATCTCTACTAAAAGACAGAAAATAGCACTTTACAAGCTTTATTGTAAATAAAACATATCAATATTTTCATATTAGTCAATATTATTACTGAAATTAATTTAAAAACTGAATAAATATAAATTTCCACACATTTACACCAGTAAATAAACAGCATCAATGATGGAATAAAAATCTGCGGAAATCTGCGGAATTCTGCGCACGCAGATTCCGTGTGGCCGTAGTCATACCTCTCCGACCCTTCGTTTGGGATGCTTTTCATGAACTGGCCTCCATGACAAACTAATTGAATAGTCCTGCTTTACACTTTCTCGAAATGCCTTTAAATCACATGCAAATGATAAGCTTTCACTCTGTTATTGTTATACTTTTCAAAAAAACTCATGTATTCTCAATTGTTGATCAAATATAATCCCAATTCAACATTGCATATCCTGCGATGTGACTATTGCGGACACACACATTGCGCTAGAAAGATGCTGAACCGATATATTGCACCGCTCTAGTTGGGATTGTTCATTGTGTTTGTGTTGGAATAGTTTTTATGGACACTATTGCGTCTGTTCTGTTGCTTTTGTGGTTAAAGATTAACCGTCATGTATATTGCTTAATTATGACTTTTTGTCCTGATTCCCTATAACACTGTGGTCTTGTCTTATCAGAATTACCTTCATTTCGAAATGACTCACTATAGGTATTTATGACAAGACGTATATTGCTAAAATCCATCCATAAAAACGTTCTCCCTAAACAAGGTGATGTTTTGGAGTGTATACTTTTTCATATTCCAGTTGCACATGAAGAGTTTTTTTGCAAAAACAGAACTTCATTTTTAGTGCTGCTTTTTTGTACAAGTGATTAGTTAAATTGCAGAAAAATTGATTACTGAAGACATATAAAAGTGGTGTTATCACATTGTGCAAATGAACTCTTGGTTTCTTTCAAACCGTTGATTAATACTGATGGGTTTTGTAGCAAAATTAGCTCAATTTATGAATATTAATAATTAATAGTAACAAGTTATCATTAATTATGAATATTCAGAATTAACTTATAGTTAATTTAATAAAATAAATATAACAATGATTTCGCCCGCTCGTTTGAGTGAACTCTGTTATTATACATTTTTTTAGGAAGGGAATCAGGATCAGTTTTATTGCCAAGTGTGCTCGCACACAAGGAATTTGCTTTGGCTACAGAAGCTTCCAGTGTACATAAAGTGACAAGTGACAACACAAAATAAATATGAAAAAGAAGACGATAGACATTAAACAGAGATGCAGTCAGTCCAAAAAGATTTGGATGTTGAATTGTATATACAGATTTGTTCTAAATATACAGGTTATAAGGTGCTGTGTACAAATGCGTAAGGAGAAGTATTGCATTGTATATTATTATAAGGTGCTGTGTACAAGTGCGTATGAGAAGGTATTGCACGTTTATTGCACAATAGAAAAATATTAAAAATATAAACTGTTCATGAGGTAGAGGGCCTGAGGAAAGAAACTTTTCCTGTGTCTGGCTGTTTTTGTGCTCAGTGCTCTGTAGCGTTGGCCAGACGGTAACAGTTCAAACAGGAAGGTGTAGGTGATTTTGCAAGCGCTTTTACTCACTGTGGAAGAGTACAGTTCTTGAGTGTGTAGGAAGGGTAGTGCCAGTGATTCGTTCAGCAGTCCGGATTATTCGCTTTAGTCTGCGGAGGTTGGTTTTGGCAGCTGAGCCAAACCAGACAGGGATTGAAGTGCAGAAGATGGATTGGATGACAGCTGAGTAGAACTGTATGAGCAGCTCCTGTGGCAGGTTGAACTGATGAGGGAAGTACAGCGTCTGCTGGGCGTTCTTCACAATTAAAACTACTTGAGAAGTTAATGAATAGTTTAGAAGTTTTGGTAAACTTGGGCCAAATCCCAGTTCTATATTTGTACCCCTACCCCTTGGCCCTTGAAACAGATTGTTTCAAACTAGCATTGACTGCTGACATAATGACGTTAATCAAACTATGTGCTATAACATGTAAAACGGGATCATGAAAGGAACATTCAAAAAGCAACTCATGTAAACACCTCAATCATATTATTGTCTTATTCAGAAGAAGGCAAATAATTAGATTACTGATGTCAATGTAAACGTAGTCAAGGTTGTCCTTTGTAGAAAAATTTAAAAAACGGTATTGTATGTCTGAACAGTTTACCAGTCAGAAAACAAATTATATAAATCTAACATTTTTCTGTGCCTAATGGTGTAATCTTTCATTTTCAGGCATGGTGCAGAAGTTGGACCAGAAGCTTCCGGTTGCCAATGAGTACCTGCTGCTGTCGGGCGGAGTTCGGGAGGGCGTGGTGGACATGGATCTGGACGAGCTGACGGTGTACGCACGAGGAGCGGATTACGACATGGACTTCACACTGCTGGTTCCTGCACTCAAACTCCATGACCGAAACCAGCCGGTCACGCTGGACATGCGACATTCGGCGCTCTGTCACTCGTGGCTCAGTCTGCGGCTCTTTGACGAAGGAACTATTAACAAGTGGAAGGACTGCTGTACAATGATTGACCACGCCAATGGCGCCACCAATTACTTTTTCTCACCCACACTGGTGGCCGACTGGTTCTACGAATCCATTAGTATGGTTCTGGCGGAGATCCAGAAGAAGCCGCAGCGTGGCGTCCCTCGGGTTGAAAAAGTCGAACGCAATGCCACGGTCATCTCGATAATTCTGGGCGTCGGAGGCAGCCGGATGTTGTATGACGTAGTTCCGGTTGTATCCTTCAAAGGTTGGCCTGCGGTCGCCCAAAGCTGGCTGATGGAAAACCATTTTTGGGATGGGAAAATTACCGAGGAGGAAGTGATCAGTGGGTTTTATTTACTACCGGCATGCTCGTCTACGGGCCAAAAGGAGAACGAATGGCGTTTGTCGTTTGCACGCAGCGAAGTGCAACTGAAGAAGTGCATATCTGCCAGTTTGATGCAGGCGTACCAGGCGTGTAAAGCTCTGATCATTAAGCTGTTATCTCGACCCAAAGCGATCAGCCCATATCACCTGCGCTCGCTCATGCTTTGGGCCTGCGATCGCCTGCCTCATACGTATTTGGCGCAGGAAGATTACGCTGCACACTTTTTGCTGGGTTTGATTGACGACTTGCAGCATTGCCTGGTGAATAAGACCTGCCCGAATTACTTCATCCCGCAATGCAACATGCTGGAGCATCTGAGCGATGACATGGCCATGCTACATGCGCGAAAGTTGTCTTCTGTACGCTCCGATCCAGCAGAACACTTGCGGAGCGCAATTGAGCATGCTAAAGCTGCCTCGCGGCTTACCGTTGAGCTTCAGTGGCGCGGCGGAAGCTCAAACTTGCCATCTCCGCTGTCCGAAACAGGAGCTGATCAGCAACCGGACGATAGGCTTGCGAAGAAACTCCAGCAGCTGGTCACGGAGAATCCTGGGAAGTCCATTTCCGTCTTCATCAATCCAGACGATGTAACGCGACCTCACTTTCGCATAGATGATAAGTTCTTTTGAAGCCACGCCCCTTGATCTGATTGGGCGCTAACAGCTGATGATGCCACATGAACTAATTTCCTCACAGGTAAATTCTTCTGAAGCCACGCCTCCTGATCGGATTGGGCACAGGTGGCAGAAGACCTTACGTTTGAATTTTCTAAAGCCACACCCCCTGTTCCTATTGTTCTGCAGTTGGCAATACATGATTTACTTTTGCATCTTTGACAATTTGTCTGAGGCCAAACCCCCTAATATGATTGCTTGCAGACTGCAGATGGCAGGTTTGCCTGAGGTCACGCCCCCCTGATATCATTGGGTACTGACTGCAGATGATGTCACTTTTTTTTTTATTAATGACTAATAACCCTGATCTGATTGGGCGCTAACTGCAGACATCATGTTATCAGGTTCACATCAATGATGTTCTTCTGAAACCATGCCCCCTGGCTCCTAAGATGATTGGCCGCTGACTGCAGACAAATTCTTCCGAAGACACGCCTCCAGATCTGATTGGACATTGACTGCAGACCACTTCACAAAATATCAGGTTCACATTGTTGATTTCTTCTAAAGCCACGCCCCCTAAAATGATTGGCTGATAATTTAACTTTCTCACTGATGATGAATCATAGTTCAGCCACACCCTCTGATATAATTGGTCGCTGATTCCAGACTTTTGGTTCTGCAGCCACGCCTCCAGATCTGATTGGCTGCTGACTGCAGACTCGCATCTTTTTTTGATGCTTATCTAAAGCCAC
This sequence comes from Danio albolineatus, assembly GCA_903798035.1. NCBI lineage: Eukaryota > Metazoa > Chordata > Actinopteri > Cypriniformes > Danionidae > Danio > Danio albolineatus. Next base: position 1,657,151 of record CAIGQQ010004837.1, read on the forward strand.
GCCCCCTGATATGATTGACTGCAGACTCATTTTTTAATGCTCCTCTAAAGCCACACCCCTTTATATGATTGAGTGCTGACTACAGATGGTCTTGCTTTCGCATTGATGACGAATCATATTCAAGCCACACCCCTTGATTTAATTGCTTGCTGACTGCAGATAAATCATTCTGCAGCCATGCCTTCAGATCTGATTGGCTGCTGACTGCAGATAACATCACATGATGTCAGGTTCACGTCATTGACTTTCTTCTAAAGCCACGCCCCCCTGATATGATTGACTGCTGACTGCAGACAAATTGTTGTGAAGCCACGCCTTGAGATCTGATTGGTCGCTGACTGCAGACAACATCACATGATATCAGGTTCACATGATTTGATTGGCCGCTGACTACTTTTTTTCTAAAGCCACGCCCCCTGATATGATTGACTGTTGACGGCAGATTCATTTTTTAACGCTCATCTAAAGCCACACCCCTTAATCTGATTGGGTGCTGACTGCAGATGGTTTGGCTTTCTCATTGATGACAAATCATATTTAAGCCACACCCTCTAATTTAAATGGTTGCAGCCGCGCCTTTAGATCTGATTGGTCGCTGACTGCAGACAACATTACATGATATCAGGTTCACATTGTTGACATTCTTCTAAAGCCACACCCCCTGATTTGATTGGCCAGTGACTGCAGACAAATCGTTTTGAAGCCACACCTTCAGATCTGATTGGCCACTGACTGCAGACAACAATACATGATATCAGGTTCACATTGTTGACTTTTTTCTAAAGCCACACCCCCTGATATGATTGACTGCTGACTGCAGACTCATTTTTTAACGCTCATCTAAAGCCACACCCCTTGATATGATTGGGTGCTGACTGCAGATGGTCTGGCTTTCTCGTTGAT
>CAIGQQ010004837.1:1671183-1686685 GCA_903798035.1 Danio albolineatus
TAGTCAGAATAAGGATTAGCACAAAGTAATCTAAATGTAATCCAAAAATAGTCAGATTAATCAGTAGTCAGAGTAAAGGTTAGCACAAAAGTAATCTAAATGTAATCCAAAAGTAGTCAGATTAATCACTGTAGTCAGAATAAGAGTTAGCACAAAGTAATCTAAATGTAGTCCAAAAGTTAGCATTTTGACATATCACTGCACCTTTAATCTTTCTTACAACAGCTTTTAAATTGAAAAAGTCACTTTTATGAATATTTATGATAGTTTGAAGTGCTACAATGTCTGCGTTGTTGTTGTTTCTTACGCTACAAAAAAACTTGTATTAAACATTTATTTTTTTGTTGTTATTTTACAGACTTATTTCTCTGAATATTACAGCTTATACATTATTTAAAGCTACTAAAATGTCAATAAAAGTAGCTTTGTGAAGCTGTAGAGTTGAATTTTCAACATGGCAAGTGAACAGAGCAGAGATCGACATCCCATAATGCAATTTACAACCGTAAATAAACGGAAAAAACTTGTGAATCATCAAATACATAAACAGCGCTGTAAAAATAAACGAATATTTAAAAATGAAACAAGTTTATTTACATTTAGGGATATAAAACTTTCCTCGACATAACAATAATAATTAACATAATAATGATAATATAAAGAGCTGATGCCATCACTGTACCAGTACAGGAATCGCATCAGGCTCTTTTAGGAGGGGTCACATGACACCTGCATGTGACGTCACGCCCGTGTGTCTGAAAGCGGCGGAGCTGCGGCAGCTCCCGTTAACGGCGCGCGGAACGAGCCCGGTCGGTCACACACAGACACACACACGCACGCACACTCTCTCTCTCACACACACACACATCAACAAACACCGCCACGCCCGTGACTCCGCCGTCGTGAACACACTTGACAGCCGCGCCCGAGCGGACGGACGGACGGTCCTCATCACCGGAATCTTCATCCTCCGTGACCGACAGCAGCGCAACCGGAGATGGAGAGCAAAGACAAGAGCGCCGGTGAGCCACTGACGTCATTTCACGGAAAGATAGAGAGTGTGTGTGTGTATGTACATGAGTGTAAGTGTGTGCGTACAATAGTGTGTGTGTAGACTGCGGTACTCAGGTCTCCTGTCCTGACGGGGTCTGGGGTGGGGTGTGATGTATGTGTGTGCGTATGTGTGTGTGTAAGTGAGTGTGAGTGCTCATATGTGACTAATCAGATGTCAGTCATATGTATGTGTGTGTGTGGGTGTTCGTAGGTGATGCTGATCAGATGTCAGTCATTTGTGTGTGTGTGTGTGTGTGTGTGTGTGTGTGTGTGTTAGTAGGTGATGCTCATCAATGTTAGTCACATATATTTATGTGTGTGTGTTTGTTCATATAAGATGCTGATGTCAGTCATGTGTGTGTGTGTTCATATGTGATGCGATCAGATGTCAGTCATGTGTGTGTGTGTGTGTTGCATCTGCAGATGTTTTGAGTGCCGTTGTGTTCAACATCCTGATGCAGCAGAAAAAAGCTCCCGCATGTGGTTTGGGGCAGCTGGTCTGGCTCCACGCATCACATAAATCACAGTCCCCGGTCGGGGCGGGTGTTTTGGAGATGCATTCAGTTTTGTGACACGCTTAGACACCTGTATGCATCATACGCTGTGTTTCGGGTGTGTTTTGAATCAGTTTGTGTGTGTGTGTGTGTGGATGCACAGGTTGTATAGCCTATGATTGCATGGAAGTCATCAACATTCAGGACGTGCGGTGCTGACATTGTACTGCACTGGATGTTCAGATGCTTGGGAATGTTTAAGATGTGTCCTATAGCACCTTTGTGTGTGTGCGAGGTGTGTTTATGGCCCAGTATCCAGGACTAATAAATGGATTTGGGTCATTGGAGTCAGTCAAAATGTGATATATGTAGCTGTTCGTGTGTGAGGTAAATACAGCGGCCTCGAAACCTATATACACTCCAAAAACAAGTGTTTTTTATTAGTTTCTCGGCACTTTTCAGTGCACAAAAAGGGTTTATATAGACTTTTAAAGCTGAAAGCTGATACTAATATACTAATATAAAATAATATATGAGCAATTCCAGTGTTATGGATGTGATATTTGCAGTAAAAACTCAAAGCATAAACACACAGATAAGGTATATGTTAACATTTTATTGAAACATCTGTTTACATTTTTCAAAACAAATATACACAGAGTTATGGGATCAGAAAAATATCACTCTGAAAACTATTTTGATACATTAAATGAGGAAAATAAACATGCGTTATGAGTGTGACAAAAAAAGTCTGCGAGTTTACAGTATACAGCATACTTTGTAGAAATTCTGTGTATTAAACTGCACAATCCAAAGTAAATAAAGATAATCACAAGGAGAAGAGTCGACTCTCTGTAGAACAAACATGGTTGGTTTTATTTTAATTTACATTTTTGCATTTATGAGGAAAAAGCTTGGTTATGGATGTGACACTTTTCTGTTTTGGATGTGACGGATGTGAAATTTACACTTGTGGGATTTTGGTAAATCAAGTATAATTGTTTATAAAACATTGACCGAGACATTTTAGAGTGTTTGTACAGCACATGACAAGGATACACAAAAAAAAATATTAGAAAGGTTTCGCTATTTATAATGACAACTTCATTTTTCATGGCAAGGTTGACATTTGCATGGAATTGCTCATAAAAGTCAGAATTGTTAGCCCCCTTTGGATTTTTTTCTTTTTTTAATATTTCCCAAATGATGCTTAAGAGAGCAAGGAAATTTTCACAGTATGTCTGATAATATTTTCTCTTCTGAAGAAAGTCTTATTTTTTTATTTCGGCTAGATTAAAAGCAGTTTGTAATGTTTTAAAGACCATTTTAAGGTCAATATTATTACACAGCAAAAAATTCCAGTGTTAAATATACAGTGTGTGTTTTTTTGTTGGTGTTTTTCAGTGTTAAAACTGGAGTATATTTTACACGTATATTATATCCATGACTGTGAAAGAGCGTATATTTAAGAAGTTTTTTTTTTCAGTGTTTAACTTTTAACTCAATATGCTGTGTGTTTCCCACTAGTGATGGGAAGTTCCGTTGTTTTACTCGAACCAGTATGTTTTGCGTGAAATTGAAACATGTCTTGTTGCATTTTAAAATGCAAAGAGTTAAATGTATTTAATATATTTCTGAAAAGATTGAATAAACATTTAATAAATTAAAACTATTTTCAACATACAGTATTTGATCACTGTTATCTGTCACAGACACCAATTGATAATGTAGGAAAGCAGGTAATATATTAACACTTTAAAGGGTAACACACACTCCAGTTTGATGTAAGAATAAACTCTTACAGTGTTAAAATGAACTCTGTGAGTAATGTACAAATCCCACACTTTAGACAGTGTTATTTTAACTCCAAAATTGAGGGAGTCATTTTTACACCCAAGGAGTATTAAGTTAAACTCAAATTGAGTTAAACGTACACTGAGTTTTTTGCTGTGTAGCTCTTTTAAGCTGTATATTTTCCTGATAGTCGACAGAACAAACCATCTTTATACAATAACTTACCTAATGACCCTAACCTGCCTAGTTAACCTAATTAACCTAGTTAAGCCTTTAAATGTCACTTTAAGCTGTATAGAAGTGTCTTGAAGAATATCTAGTCTAATATTATTTACTGTCATCATGGCAAAGATAAAAAAAATCAGTGATTAGAGATGAGTTATTAAAACTATTATGATTAGAAATGTGTTGAAAAAATCTTCTCTCCGTTAAACAGAAATTGGGGAAAAAAATAAACAGGGGGGCTAATAATTCAGACTGTATATATATATATATATATATATTAATAACGAACATGCATGAAGTAAATAATTACAGTGCCCCGGCTGGATCAGTTGTCATTTCTGTGTGGAGTTTGCATGTTCTACCCGTGGTTCCGTGGGTTTCCTCCGGGTGCTCCGGCTTCCCCCACAGTCCAAACACATGCATTATAGGTGAATTGCTGTACAGGTATGTGAGTGAATGAGTGTGTATGGATGTTTCCCAGTAATGGGTTGCAGCTGGAAGGGCATCCGCTGCGTGAAACATATGCTGGATAAGTTGGCGGTTCATTCCGCTGTGGCGACCCCAGATTAATAAAAGAACTAAGCCGAAAAGAAAATAAATACATGAACTTAATAAATGCATGCTTATTTCTCACTGTTGATTTTAATGCACTATTTATTGTAACCAATTGTGCTTTCCAATATATTTTTATATATATTCAAGCAAGCAACAAACATTATATATGACATTGATATTATTCAGAATCAGAATCATGTTTATTGCCAAGTGTGCTTCACACACAAGGAATTTGTTTTGGCTACGGAAGCTTCCGGTGTACATAAAGTGACAACACAAAATAAATACACTGTAAAAAATCCAACTTACAAAGTGTTCACTCAGTTTAAAATTGTAAGTTAGGTGGACATATTTTTGAGCTCAGAGTTTAATTTACTTATAAAAATGATTCAACTGCATGTTTGGAACTGTTTGTTCAATAAAACTAATAAATTCAGTTGAGGAGACTTTAAATATTGATTTCTCCATATCTTCAAAAAGTAAAAAGTTGAGTTAACTTAACATTTTAAAGCAACCGGCTGCAAAGATATTTTGAGTTTATTAAGCTTCAGTGTTTGAAGCTGTGCCAAATTATTCCGTAAAGTATAATTGACTTAAACCAGCCTTTTCGGTCAACTTAAAAAAATTTTTTTGGCACAACTTCAACCATTGAAGCTCAATAAACTCAAAATTTCTTTGCAGCCGGTTGCTTTAAAATTTTAAGTTAACTCAACTTTTTATTTTTTGCAGTGTATGAAAAAAAAGACAATAGACATTAAACAGAGATGCAGTTAGTCAAAAAAGATCTGGATGTTGAATTGTCCTGTATGTACAGATTTGTTATAAATATACAGGTTATAAGGTGCTGTGTACAAATGCGTATAAGAAAGTATTGCACATTTATTGCACTGTAGGAAAATATTTAACTGACTTTTTTTATGTTTAAAGAGTTCACACTTAGCTGATGATTGATTATAAAGCTTGTTTAGCATGCTGTCCCGAGAGAGAGTCCTGCGCTCATAAGATCCTTGAGCACAGGGCTCCCTCCTGTTTGCAAGGCGAGAGGGGAGTTTGAGCTCAGGTAGATCTGGAGAACTCCCCTGCTGTAGTAGCTGATGAACAGATAGTGATTGCTATAAAGAGATAGCTACTTACTAGGAGCATGTCTATGGTGCTGATTTGGATTAGTCAATTAACTTAAGTTGCATGTTTTTGGACAGTGGGAGGAAACCGGGGAACCCGGGGGAAACCCATGTGAGCACAGGGAGAACATGTTAACTGCACAGAAATGTCAGCTGGCTTGGTAAGGACTAGAACCAGTGATGTTCTTGCTGTGAGGCAACAGTGCTAACCACTGGGCCACCGTGCCAACCATCTAGGAAAGGGGGAGGAGTATCGGTGGAAGGGGGGATTCTTCAAAACGAAGATAGCTGTGATATGGAACTTAGGGTATTTATAGTGGCTTAGGAATCATCTGATTGGTCAATCATGAATTGAATAATGCAAGACCGGCTGCAAACAATCATGTGATCCTCTCGAAGTTAGTTGTACATAAACTTCACTTATGAAACTATTTATTAACTATTATTAACTATTTATGAAATATAATGTATAATGTTTTTTGCAGCTTAGCTTAGTATTGTGATAATAATATGATGTATTGTGATAAAAGCTTCAGCAATTAATCACAACAAGAAAACATTATACCGTCATAAGCCTTCAGCAGAAGACATATTTTGTTTTAAATGAGCAGTTCGTCAAATAACTTTCTTTAAAGGAACATTTTGTGCTGCGTGAACCTTTCATGCATGTTAAAGGTTCTTGATGGAGTCGGAGATGCCCGTGTGATGATTTTAAGGAGTTCTTCAAATCGCTGAGAAAAATGACCAAAAATCCCCAAATCCTTCATCTGTAAGCAGTGTTGGGCATGTTACTTTAAAAGAGGGATTAATTATAGTTACTAGTTAATTCTCACAAAGAGTAACTAAGAATTTAGATTTTTAAAGAGACTTTGTGATGTGGTAACTTTCCAGGATTTGTAAATGAGGGAAGATCAATTGGTATTGAATGATCCCTACTAATGTAAAGTCTTTAAAACATCTTTGTCTGTCTGTTTCAAACACGACAGAAACATTTAAACTGCAGCCACTGCACTCCCAATGAAATGGTAAAGGCTTTTAATGTAATGAATACATATTAAACCTGTATAACATAATTAATAGGCTACTGAGTGACTGATGTTGTTGGTTTGCACTGTATCACAGTTTCTTCATTTTCAAACCGTCTGCTGGTTATTTTATTTTCAAGATCTGAGGTGAGCTATCTGCTGCTGCTTCTTTTAGTATGGCAATAAATGTCACATAAGATGGTGTTGAAACTCACATTAGGAGTATTTAACACTGAATAAAGCACATAATCAGTACCTGAGGCGATCTTTGTCATAGTAGTTTATGCTGTTCTGGGTTCCACACAATCGATTTGTGTTGGGACAACATGAAGGAATTAAGTTAACTTATTTGTTTTGTACAAATTTACGTGGACTGGCACGGTGGCTCAGTCGTCAGCACTGTTGACTCACAGCAAGAAGGTCGCTGGTTCGAGTTCTGGCTGGCCAGTTGGCATTTCTGTGTGGATTTTGCGTGTTTCCTCCGGGTGCTCTATATAAATAAGTAGATTAAACAAACAACAAACATAATTTTTGTTGTACACCGAAAAAAATGATTTATAAGATTTACTAATTGTTTTTAAGGTAAGTGGTTGGAAATTTATTTGGGCCGAATTTAAACAAGCAAATGAAATTTGTTAATGTTCAACTTAATTAGTTTTTTTACATTCAGCCCATTGCAGCCACTTATCCTAAAAAATAAGTCCAATTAATCATTTTTTAATATTGAAAACATTACTAAAATAGAAATTTTGCTGCAACTGCAAGACAAAAACTCCTTTTAACATGGAAAAGATGCGTGTTTTGTAACGCGAGGATGTGACACTGACAACTGAGGTGTAGATCCAAATGCAGGTTTATTAGCGAGGTTAGGTAAGCAATGGTCAACAGGTGCAAACAGATGTATACAGACAGTCCAGAACCTAGGGATGGCTGACGGGAAACTGATGTTTCGACACAGTGTCGAGATCCCGACTTGTACAAATACTCTGAAATCATAATTTTATGTATCATAATCAGGCTACTGTTTATGGCAGTGGTTCTCAACTGGTTTGGCCACGGGACCCACATTTTTATATGGTCATCAAGCCGCGACCCAATATTTTATTGTTGCATTTAACAAAATGTATCAAATTATAGAAATATTACAAAGTAAAAACGATAAATACTGTAAACAGCAGTTAGGGTAGAGAAATGTTCAGTTACCGAACTAAACTGAACTGTTGTCGCGTGCGCATTTCAAAATGAAAGTCCGGTATAAGCAAAATAAATTATTATTATTTTATTTTTTTTTGACCACGCACTCCGCGACCCACTAAAAATGTTCCCGCGACCCACTTTTGGGTCGCGACCCACCAGTTGAGAAACACTGGTTTATGGTGTAGTCTAGATAGGATACAGCTGCAGATACGCCATCAATATAGCATAATTTTTATAACACTGTATAACAATAATTAATATTTTACAGTACTGTGATGGTTGGGTTTGGGTAGACGTTAATAAATACAATAAATGGGAAACGTAATGAATAATATAAATAATTCTTGTTAACTTCTGGCCACAACCGTATCTGTTCTAGCAACAAACCTGTTTTATGACCAAAACAAGACATATTTATTCACAAAGTGTTTATTCGGATGTCAGACCGATGTTGAAAAGAAACGATACAAGAACAGAGCAATTCCAACTGATATTAAAGCGTTTCAAAACAGCTGCATTAGGCTGGATTCGAAACCATGGTCGCTGCATGGTACCCAGGAACCCTAAGTCAATTGAAAGCACAAAGCTACAAAATGGGGTTTAATACCTCAATCTGCTCAACAGTTCTTCGCTGAAGCTGTTCCAGTGCAATACATAGAAAATGACCACTAGGTGTCACCGTAGAGTGGAGTTTCGAAACGGTTCGAAGCTTCGACACATTTGCTTCGACTGTTTCAGTGTTTCATTAAGCCTCACTTTGCCCACCACTACCAGAACCGTGGTCAAGAACAGGCAAGAGGTCAGAAAACTGGCGGCAGGCAGGGATGAACAGATTAGCAAGGCGAAGGTACAAACACGGGAAAACAAAACCAAGGAAACGCATTGTAAGGTCACAAAGTAAACAAGACTCAGCGACTAGTCTAAGTATGTGCTGCTTGAATAGTGTGTGTAATCAGTCCTTGACAATCCTCCGGTGGTGTGTGTGCAATCAATGGTGACTTGGAGCAGGAGTGTGTGTGTGCGTGTGTGTGTGTGTGTGTGTGTGTGTGTGTGTGTGTGTGTTGCATGACTGGGTTTGTAGTCCGTGAACATGGCGGATTTGTAGTTCTTGTGTGATATTCGTGTTTACCAGAGATCTCTGGAAGCTAGATTGCTGGTGGTCGTGACAGTTGTTAGAACACAGTGTTGGACTGCATTTATACCACTCAAGTCAGACGGTTTAGGAAATCATGAGAATTGAGGAAAGTTTACCAATTATCTTTTGTGTCAGTGATGTCAGAATTTTAAATGTAAACGATGATTTTTATTTTATTTAAATTGTCATTTGTATACATGCATGTGGTATCTGTGTATTTGTATGAGGTTTTCCACAGTTTTCCACTGTGTGAATAATAAAGTAAACTCAACTCCAAAGTCAAACTCAAAAAAATTGAAGATGCCTTTTTTCCAGTGAACGGATCTCAGAAGAGCTCTTTTTGCGTCGAGTATAAAATGTTGTAAGTCTAAATGTTGCTAGGACATTTGATGTTGTTCGTCTACAGTAGTTGACATTCATACATTTTTAAGTGTGACTTCAGTTTTAAAAATACACGTTCCAATGGGAGGGTTTTCAGTGTGATGCTTTAGATGAACATTTGTTTTGTTTGTGCAGCAAATAGTGCATAAAATAAATTCCTTTGGAAAAAAATGGTTCTTCTTAAAAGTTCACTTAAGGGTTCTTTGGGGAACCCAGAACGGCTGTGACTCTTTTGTAATGTCATGTATTTTTCTTAATCAAAACGTTTGCATTTTATGAAGTATCTCATAAAGTATTGCATTGCATATGCCAAAAGTATTGCATTTTGTACAATAATACATTGGTCATTAAGAGCAATTTATAAGCATTGATTTTTAAATGTGAGGTAACACTATTCTCACTGTTAACTAGTGGCTTATTATCTGCCTATTAATAAGACGTTGACTGTTATGTGTACTTATAAAGCACATAATCTGCATGATCTTATTCTATATTCCTAATCATACCTAATACCTAAAACCAACTACTATCCTAAAAATTATTAATAAGCAGCAAATTAGGAGTTTATTTAAGCAGAATCATGGTTAGTGGTTTATTAATAAAGTGAAGAATTGTACCTTAAAATAAAGTTCAACTTCACTCATTCATTTTCTTTTCGGCTTAGTCCGTTTAATAATCTGGGGTCACCACAGTGGATTGAACCGCCAACTTATCCAGCATATGTTATACACAGCAGATGCCCTTCCAGTTGCAACCCATCACTGGGAAACATCCACACACACTCATACACACACACATACACTATGGACAATATAGCTCATCCAATTCACCTACAGCGCATGTTGTACTTTTGGGGGAAACCCACGCGACGACGGGGTGAACATGCCAACTGACTCAGCCAAGGCTCGAACTAGCGACCTTCTTGCTGTGAGACGACTTTTAACAACCAATAAAATAAAACAAAGTTATATTGGTTCTTCTAGGGAATCAATAATCAACTAAAGGGTCATTTTAAGGGACAAATAATTCTTCACCATTGCAGTCCTGCTAACACCTGCTGTAAGATGTCCTATATATCAGCCAATATATATAATTTAAAGTAAATTTAACTGTAAATCTATTTGGATCGCGAGCCATTGTTTGGTTAACATGACAAACGAATAAAATATTATATTAAACTATATCTTGCAACATTAATGGATTGTTTTTATGCCTAAAATCCTAAAATAATTAATCACATGTATGTTTATGTCTTCATATTTGATTTATAGCATTGGAAGCAGAACATCATTTAAAATGTGCCTGTCATGTTTTCATGATACTTGATATTATAATACTTGAAGAACCATATGGAAACTTCATTCATTCATTTATTCATTCATTCATTTTCTTTTCACCTTAGTCCCTTTATTAATCTGTGGTCGCCACAGCGGAATGAACCGCTAACTTATCCAGCATATGTTTTACGCAGCGGATGCCCTTCCAGCTGCAACCCATCACTTGGAAACATCCATACACACGCATTCACACTCATACACTACGGACATTTTAGTCTACCCAATTCACATCTACCACATGTACCACAGAAACACCAACTGACTTAGCCGAGGCTCGAACCAGCGACCTTCTTGCTGTGAGGCGACAGCACTAGCTACTGTGCCATTGCGTCGCAGGCTGATTTCAATTTAATATTTTTTTTGGTCACACTTTATTTCACCACGCCACACTTTGAGCTATACTTTATTGTAGGGATGAAAGGGATGGTAAGAGAACAGTGGGATGAAGGGGAACGATGATGCCCAGAGACTCAGAGTGAGGGTAATTTCTCTGTAATATTGTGGTAGAGGGATTGGACCCCCCGATTCAACCTAGGAGGGAGGAGAGGATTGTGAATGGGAAGTGAGGAAATAGAGGGAGTTATAAAGCCCGGTCAGATCACACGATTTCGGCATGATTTCCTTGACATAGGGCGTCATAGGGAGTCATAAACGACAATGGGTGGGTGGGCTCAGGAGAAGAACAGTGCTAGAGGGCTGGTCTGCCTTAAATAAGTTTTAGGGAGTAGGAGATTGGTTAAGGAGACAAAGTGAGGCGTGGTTCCACCTCTCAACCTTTCTTAAGAAGTTAACTCCATTTTAATGTACAATTGACTCTCTGAACAAACCATTATCTAAGACTTTTAGCTCAATGAACTACTATTTAACAGCTTATTAATAGTTATTAAGGTAGTCCTTATTATGTAAAATAAGATAATATTTTATAAGTCCTAATTCAATTCAATTCATGTTTATTTGTATAGCGCTTTTACAATGTAGATTGTGTCAAAGCAGCTTCACGTAGAAGGTTATAGTAAATTGAAACAGTGTCCAGTTTTCAGTATTGAAGTTCAGTTTAGTTCAGTTTAGTAGTGTGGTTTAATATTCACTACTGAGAGTCCAAACACTGAAGAGTAAATCACAATAAACAGCTAATATCCTAATAATAGGCTGTCAGGGTTTGTGTTGGGGAAAATGAGCGAGGACTCAATTGCAGACAAAATTGCAGATTTATTATACAATAAAAACAAACCAAAAAGGCAAAACAAACAACCCCGAGGGGGAAAACATTAATACAAAGGCTAAAACAAACTTGACTGGGCTGGCATGAAAAAGCAGGGCTGGACACAACAGAACAGCGAAATAATTGGCAACGAACTGACACAGGACAGCAGACATGCACAGCAAAAACATCAGTGTACATTTAACTCAATTTGAGTTTAACTGAACACTGCTTGGGTGTACATATGACTCCCTCCATTTTGGAGTTAAAATAACACTTTCTAAAGTGTGATATTTGTACATTACTCACAGAGTTCATTTTAACACAGTAAGAGTTTATTCTTACATCAAACTAGAGTGTTATTATACCATTCAAAGTGTTAATATATATTACATTTGTACATTACTCACAGAGTTCGAGTATATATAAGCTAATGAGTGCATATACAGCTTCTGATGAGAATTAAAGAGCCCATATTATACATTGAAAAGGGTCATATTTTGGTTTTGGGGGTCTCCAACAGCAGGCTGATATGCATGCATGGTCAAAAAACACTTTCATTGTCTTATAATCTGCATTTATTTTTACCTCATTATCCCAGCGACTCCTATATGAATCGTTCAGGGATTCATTTGTTCCAAAACCCCTCCTTCGCGCCATGCTAAACTGCGCTGATTGGACCGATGACGCAGTCTGTTGCGATAGGTCGACAGCGCTCAGCGCGAGAGAATGCCCACCACGGCTTATCAATACTGAAGGAGTCATAGCGTGTGCGTGAGCTAATCTGCCAACACTCGTTTTTATCGGGAGTCGCCCGTATTTCAGACACCTCACCCCCGAAACTAACCCCCGATTTCCCAGCATATCACTCTAATTCTTAACCAGAAGTAAAAACAGCGACATACATTCAGTATTAGTGCACACAGCGGCAAAACCGCCGAACGTGTGTAGCAGAGCTCATGGTGGCCATAGCAACGACACACAGCAGAGGAACACGAGCTCAAACGCATTTTAATCCGTAAACACAGCGGCACGCGGCGCGTTTACAACATGCTTTTAGACGCGATATGAGAATACAAGTTAACCAGAGACACTACAAGCGGTTACAAGTTACAAAACACAGTTAAATGCATCATTTACAAGCTAGAGAAAACAATGAGGCGACCGTTTTAATCGCACTTACTCACACTTGCTGTATATCAGACCAGCGAAATGTCATGGTGCTCCTAATCCTCCGTTGTAAGCACTCCTCGGAGGGGGAACAGCACATGGCTGTGGTATTTCTGCAGAAACTACTAACTCTTCAAAGTCTCATCTCTGGGTTCTCTGCACACTTCCAATCTCCAGCTAAGCACAGTGCTCTTCACTGTGTTGCCAGATGTTGCTGACTGATTTCAGCCCAAACCCTCTCCAAAAGGTTTTACCTGCACAATCAAATTTAAAACCGTCCAATCTGGCAACTTTTTCCGCGCCGCTGTTGTTTGTGGGTAGGGTTGGGGATTTCGAATCTGCGCGCGCATAAATGGGCGGGGCTTATGTTTCGTGTTCACGTAATGCCGAAACGGCTAAAGACTCGTTAGCACGGCGACTCGTTTGAGGAACTATGAGTCGACTCTTTTATAGATGAATCAATAGTTTTAAACACTGTGCACTTTCAGATTTAAGCCTTAGCTGGACATTTCACTTCACTTAGAGCTGTGTGACACACAGCATACAAGCTCATTTTCAAAAACCCATAATAGGGGCTCTTTAATTTATTATATCTTATAATTTATTATATCATCAAGACTAGTAAAACATACTGGTTTGATCATTGTTTATCCGAAAGAACTGGTTTATGTAAAAAAAACTGGACGTCCCTTCATTAGTGGCAAGTACATTGCATATTGGGTTCAAAGTTTAACACTGAAAAAAAACAACTTTTAAATATACGCCCTTTCACACTCGTGAAATTGAAATGTACTTCCGGTTTTAACACTGAACAACACCCAAAATAGTCACACTGTATATTTAACACAGGATTTTTTGCTGTGTGAGGAGAATATTAGCAGAAATAATTAACATAAACAGGTGAACATGATAAACTAATAATGGGTTAACAAGGTGTTACGGTGGTGTGACGATGACAACGGAGGCGAGGATCCAATTGCAGAAATTTATTAGAAGTCAGTATAGCGATGGTCAATCAGGGGCAAACAGATGTATACAGGAAATCCCAATCGTAATCATAGAACAGGCAAGGAGTCAAAAGGCTGGCGGCAGGCAAGGATAAACAGAGAGCAAGGCTAAGATCAAAAACAGATAAACGGGAACAAAGAAAACGCGTTTGTATGTCACAAACAGATAACAATACTTCAGTGTGTATGTGTTTCTTTTGTAGTGAGTGTAATCAGTCTTGACGGTCCTCCGGTAATGTGTATGCAACCAGTCGTGATATGGAGCAGGAGTGTGTGTGTGCTGCATGACTGGAGTTGTAGTTCTTAAACCGATCTGTAGTTCCAGGGACTAGACCAGGGGTGCCCAAACTTTTTCTTATAAAGGGCCAAAAGCCAAAGTTGATTGAGGGCTGTGGGCCAAAGTAAAATATACTAAACTGTTTTACATTTAATTTGTCATAGGCAATTTAGTTTCTGATATTTAAAAATAACAAGAAAACGTTGCTTTAAAACATATTAAGTAATGATGCGGTATCATTTTTTGACATTCATGACCCACGGTAACACTCCAGGGTTTTCCTGATGACTATTTCAGTGAGTGCCCTATAAAGGGTTAATGCAACAACATCCAATGCAGTCATTTTCCAGTGTCACTAAAAGACAAACATTAATATCTAACTCTATGTGGCTCTAAATGTAACACACACCTATACATTTAGATGTTCAGTGGGACGACAGGTCTGATGGCGATTGTGAGTGTATTTTTTAGTGTGTGTGTGTGTGTAAAATGATAGTGTGTGTGTAAAATGATAGTTAGACGGGTGATGCTCGCAATCGATTTTGGATGGCACTTTCAAACGGCGAGACAGCAAAGCAAAACACTCGTACACACAAACACACACACTCTCTCTCACCGTCTGATTCTTAGTATCTGCATCTGGAGGAATCAATCGATGGCACTGTATTCTTTCAGTCTGATCCGCCTTGGTTTCATTTCAGGTCGGAGGTTGAATGTTATATTTAGCTCGTCTGAGACTTTGAAAATAAAGTCTGGTCCACACTGCGGCGTATTCCAGCCAAAAAACACCCACTTATGAAGGAAGAGTTTCCAGTCTGCTGCAATGAGCGTCTGTTGTCTGATGCAGTTCTAGACTCAATTTAGTAGCTGCATTCTAATAGTGATGCAACGATTCTAATATTGATATTGGTCAAATGCATAGATATATACACTAGATCGCATACAGGCAAGCTCGGATTAAGAATTCAGAGACCCCTGGACACATTGTTTTGTAGGGCCCCCTACTCAGACACACACAGCAATAGCTGAATTAAAAAAATAAGAATAATCAAATATTTTTTAAATAAAATAAATCTATAATGTATTGCCCGCATTTTTAAAATAAATAATATAAAGTACATATATTTATAGTCTACAACGATTTTAAAGCATTTAAAGCATTGTTTTTTAAATGTTTTTAGTATACTTGATCAAGTTCTCTGAAGCAGTGCTAAAAATACAGATTTTAAAGGGTATTCATTGTAAATACAAATTAGTTATATTAAGATGTCGCTAACATTTAACACCAGGTGGAAAATAACTGTTTATAGAATATTTAAAATAACTGTTTAGATCAGAGATGCCTAAACTAGGGCCGGCAGGTATCTATCCATCCATCCATCCATCCATCCATCCATTGTTCTATCTATCATTTTATCTATCTATCTATCTATCTATCTATCTATCTATCTATCTATCTATCTATCTATCTATCTATCTATCTATCTATCTATCTATCTATCTATCTATCTATCTATCTATCTATCTATC
>CAIGQQ010004837.1:1735154-1746149 GCA_903798035.1 Danio albolineatus
GACACAAGATGGAGACAAACAGTCAAAAACACAAAGCTGACAGAAACAGCTGATGGAGTATACACTAACCTGTGCGTTATTCAGACACTAGATGGAGACAAACAGACAAAAACACAAAGCTGACAGAAACTAAAACAGCTGATGGAGTATACACTAACCTGCGCATTATTCAGACACTAGATGGAAACAAACAGACAAAAACACAAAGCAGACAGAAACTAAAACAGCTGATGGAGTATACACTAACCTGCGCATTATTCAGACACAAGATGGCGTCAAACAGACAAAAACACAAAGCTGACAGAAACTAAAACAGCTGATGGAGTATACACTAACTTGCGCATTATTCAGCCACTAGATGGAGACAAACAGACAAAAACACAAAGCTGACAGAAACTAAAACAGCTGATGGAGTATACACTAACCTGCACGTTATTCAGACACAAAATGGAGACGAACAGACAAAAACACAGAGCTGACAGAAACTAAAACAACTGATGGAGTATACACTAACCTGTGCATCATTAAGCTTGTTTTATTAGTTTAATTGTTTGTTATCTAGGAATAACATACCTTGGACTGTCATTGACCAATCAGAATCTTTTACTACAAGTGTAATACTAGATAATGCATGCCTTTGTTTATGAAGACAGAGTTCCAGTGAACAGCGTGTTGTCTGGTTTTTACACCATAGGGAATTCTCCTATAACCCGATCAGACAATTGTGGGCAAACATGTTTTCATCTGAAGTGAGAATATTGATCAGCCGGACAACTGAAACTCAGGACAGGCAGAATCTGCAGTAGAGAGAGACAAATCCTTCAATACTGGGTTCTTTTGCTTTTCCTTTTCATGTAACTTCCATAAAATGTTTCAAAAAAATAAGGGCCCCATGATATTGGTTATACTTTTTACACTTTCCTTTATATATATAATAATATAATGTAAACCAGGGAATTAATTGTTATTCGTTTTATACCACGTGCATTTTTTTAAACTTTTATTTTCTACCACCAAATTACATTTTTATTCAAGCACCAGATTTAAACTTCTGCTTTTTTGACTTTTTTTATTTTTCATTTTTTTTTTTTTTTACAGAACAACCTTCCCTAACAGTTTAACCCCTGATGCTGGGGGGGGTAGATGATAATAATATAAAAAATTCTCGTTAACTTCCGGCGGCAAACGTATTTGTTGTAGCAACTACTATTTTCGAACTCAAGCAATTCATGCAAAAATCGCGATACTAACGAAACATGCAACATACGCGTCAATCAATCAAAAATCAATCAAAATCAATCAAAAATCTGATCGCTTCATTCGCACAAATCCCGTCATTTGCGCCGCCTCATTTGTGCATATCGTGCCGCAGGATGTCTATTCACGTCTTTGCATTGACTTAACATGTAAATCACTCACGTTTGACGCTTCTACCGCATCTGATGTGAACACAACATTACAAACGAGAGGATAAAAAAATATATAAAAATGTAAAATAAAATAAGAAAAATAATACAATATAAATAAATGACAAGTACTGCTATCATAAATTCCTTTCAGGGGATACATTTGTACGTCACTAGATTTAAACTTGTAAAACTATTCCTTTACTTCACAAGAAGTATTATTCCCTTTTCAAATACAATAGACAATTAAAGAGTCGAGCGGATAGTCATTGTTGTATTTAGTCTGCCAGCATTAACTGTATCAATTCAATCTAAATATTCTGAATTAAATAATTACTTAAATAACAATAAAATATACCTAAATAATATCATTTCATTACAACTAGTGAGCTTTAAATGTTGCGTTTAAAGATAAGTTGTGCTTAAAGCGGCTTCGAGTTCACTAGAGACGACGAGATTTTTTTTTCAGGGTCAAATATGTTCTCTTCATGCACACACAAACACACAATTGTATAGTTATCTTCATGGGGACATCCCATAAACGTAATGATTTTTATACTGTACAGACTGTATTTCCTATACTGCTATTCCTAAACATAACTCTCATAGGAACAATCTGCATTTTTACATTTTCAAAATACTTCATTCTCTCTGATTTATGAGCCATTTTACTCACGGGGACCAATAAATGTCCCCATAAGGTCAAATGTTACTGGTATTGCTATACATCTAAGGACATTTGGTCTCCGCAACATAAGGAATGCAACGTAAAGGCGCACACACACACACTCATTAGATGAATAGAATTATAAACATGAATTCTCTCTCATGTTGAGCTCTCAATCCCACACACACACACACATACACACAGTTCTGATCTGATCGTCCTCCTCCGCTGCCTGTGGATTTTTCCGCACTGGTTCTGAATCAGTAGCAGTGATACGAGAGCTGGAAACCTTCCTCTGACACTCACTACTTTATTTCTCTCGCTTATCCTATCTCTCAATCCTCCTTTGAATAATCCTTTACTGTGTGTGTGAAACCCCTGTTCTTTGAGACACACAATATCTGCTGGAAATAGGCTTGGTGGTAATACGGTAACATGGTATACCGCAGTATCTAAAAATAGCAAAGGTATCAGTTTGGATACCGTAATACCATCATAAAAAACTGCGCTCATATAGGAGACAAGGATCAAATATAAAATACAATTTATTGAATACCTAAACGTGTATTCATGGTCATCACGGGACAGTGTGGAGGAGAAAAAGTGGTAAAGTGACTTGGTGTCGAAAAAGAACACAACTTCTGAACTTTGGCAGTATTTCAGGTTTCGACCAAACGAGAAGGGAGAGGCGGTAAATACGGACGAGGCAATTTGCAAATTGTGCATCAAAAAGGTGACCGAGAAATGGAAATACCTCAAACCTAAGGTTGCATATACGAAACCACCATTTATTAACTGCTGCGAGGATGGACCCGAGATCACTCATTGCAACAGTTTCAACACCTCCTGATGCAGGACCAACAACATCTAGGTCCACCGCCAGTATGTAGACGATGGCAATGGAGGCCTTCGTGAAAATCAAAACAAAATACAAAAGGGACAGTGTTCGTTGCAAAACCTGTACTGATACGGTGACAAAATACTTGCCGAAGGAAATAGTCTCCTTTAAGTACTTAGTAAAATTTAATTGATTTGTGTGTGCGTCTCTGCACGAAAACTGTTCTGGATGTATTGTACTTTTTTATAAACTGCTATTTGTTGCTAATAAAAGTTGTTAATATTGTTGTGCATGTTATTTTGATATGGTTTCTGTATTAGTGTTTGGGATTCGGTTTCTGATTGGTTTGGGCACAAGCCAACAGTTTGCTGATCCTGTTTGAGACTTATGTCTTTTTTAATTTTATTATTATTCACGGTAATACAGGCCCCGTTTACACTAGTGCGTTTTAGTTTTAAAACGGCGTTTTAGCATGAAAACGATCCGCGTCCACACTCGCGTTTTCACCCAGCGTTTCAAGAGATCTCCGTCTTCACTACTCCACCAGAAACGTATATCACGTGACCATTGGCGCACTCTGAGCATGCGCGGTCAAGTATAAACAGGAAGCATGCATCTCGCTCGGCATTCGGTTATTGTTAGTCAACAAACGCTGGTTGAACGATAAACGCGATGGTAAAGAAAGCAAGAGAAGTCTCTTTGAGGACAGACGACGAGGTCGAGTTGTTACTTAAAGTAACAAATGAATATAAAACATCCATGGCTATCGAAAATACAGTGTTTACAGTGAAGACTGGTCTGCTGTCTGCCGGTGACGTTATAGCCACGTGCGCTTGACGAATAAGGGAAGGATACGCAATGACCCAAAGCCCCAATCACGTAGCGAATCTCAGCAGCCACGCCTCTGTTTTCGAAAGTATGCGTTTTCCCATGTCCACACTGAGACGCTGCGGCCGCGTTTTAGAATGAAAACGCTCTCTCCAGCGTTTCTAAAACGCTCCGTTTTCGCACCTCGAAAACTCCGGCGTAGTATGGACGGATGGCGTAACCGTAGCAAAACTTATGCGTTTTAAAACGAAAACGCACTAGTGTAAACGGGGCCACAGTACATCGAGGTAAAATGGGGAGGAGATTTGACGGTATAAAATTTGGATACCGCCCAAGCCTAACTGGAAATCTTCTAAAGCATAGAAGTGAAGTTTAACAAACGAATTTCGAGAGGAGCACGTGATAGGATTGACTGCAGCTGATCCCTATCACTAATCACTAGCTAGCCGATCTGATCATTCCAAATTTAAAATAAATATCCAGTCTAAATTTCCTTCCTCGTTTTCGTTTTGGAAACCCCCCCATCCATCCCTTCTCCCTCCTCCTCAATTCTAGTCCGGGCAACATGCGGGAGCCTTGGGCTCATCTATCTCCGATTCTCTCCCGGGACAGCATGCCAAACTTGCTAAAATAGTCAAGCATTATCTAAGTGTGAACTCTTGAAATAATATGTTTGCAGATGTTTCAGAAACATGCTTTGTTGCCGAGTGAATGTACATGTTTATCTGAAAACAATGCTGAAGCAAAGTCCCTTTAAGGCAAGTCATTGCACTCGACGGCCATCACGAAACGCCTCTTCATTCAGCATGCTCGGGTGTTCTGTCTGAATGGGAAACATCAAATTCTCCAAAACTGTTTGCCAAGCTTATGATTACATGGGGGGCGTGTCAAGATGGCGGAGTAGCAAGTCAAACTTTTTACAGGCTGTGACTAATTTGGAAAGAAAGGCACTCTTTTAGCTCTATGGTGTATATATAAGTAACACTTTTGTACTTAATTGGTGATTTACCGTGCATGTAAAGCCATTCTTCTGCTCGTGGCCAAAATTGCCGAGAAAATCGAAGAATTGATGTCGCATACGTCAGATATTGAGGAACGGTTGGACGTGATGGAGGTGGAAATATCATCAGCTAAAGATGTACGTCAAAAGGTAATGCCTCACACCCCTCTCAAAAGCCCAGGGCCTAAACGAGTGAAAGGACCACAGGAAAAAGAAAAAGAGAAAGACGAGATTTCTACCAGCGTTCTTTACGCCGCCATTCAAAGTCTCAGTCGGAAGTTTGATGAGAATTCAGAGTATATTCGTGCTTTCGAATTTTAACTTAAAGAGAATACTGATGCAATCGTCAACATTACGAAGTCTTTGGATGAAAATACGACGGCGATGAAAGGCGTTAAGGAGGATGTGGAAAAGTTAAAGGCACGGATGAACCTGATTCAGAAAGATAACGACCTTCTGAAACAAAAATGTATCGAACACGACCGGTACAAGCGCAGATGGTGTTTGAGAATAAATGGGGTTCCTGAAAAAGAAGACGAGGATGCCAGAGGTATCGTGATTGACATTCTGTCGCAGATAGTTCCTCAATCTCCAGATCAGCTGCAAAATACTGTGGACACAGTTCACCGTCTTGGAAAGAAAATTAAAGGAGGGACTCCACGACAGATCATCATCCAATTTGGCATGCGAACTGTCCGTGACATGGTTTGGAGAATGTCAAAAAATGCATCGATCTGCAGGGAGAGAAACATTCGCTTCAGAGAGGACTTTTGCAAGGACGACAGGGAGGCTCATGCTCGACTTTGGCCTAAAGTTGAGGAAGCCAGAAAGATGAACTTGAAAGCTTACCTGCGCGATGGATATGCTGTAATTAATGGGCAGAAGGTTACGGTTTAATCAAGGTAAAAAAGAAGATGTGTGAATGAAAGCCTTGTTTTGAGTCCTAGACATGACAGAATCTGAATCTGAATTTCATTTTCTTGGTAGAAATAAGTACTTTAGTTTCATAAAATGTTAATAATAATAAATAAATAAATAAGAGTTTGTTTTTTTGCACCGTAGGTTATAGACCAGTTTTAGGTTTCTTATACGTTCTATAGGCCTTTCAATAATGAATGTTATTGTATCACGCCTGTGTTTAAGGAAAGTGACACTTTTTTTTTCTCCGTTGTAATAATGTCTTTTTCTCTGTTATCTTTAAATGTTCGAGGTATTAGATGTAATGTTAAACGTAAGGCACTTTTTCTTTTTTGCAAGGAGCAAGTTAAAGTTAATTGTTTTTTTCTACAAGAGACACATTCAACTAATTTAGATGTGGCATTTTGGAAATCACAGTGGGGTAAAGAGATTTTTTGCTCTCATGGAACATCCAATTCTGCAGGAGTTGCTTTTTTGTTCAATCGACATGACTTTAAAATAATTGCAAGTTTAGGAGATAAAGAGGGGCATTGGATTATGGTGGTTCTTGAATTCAATAACTATTTTTTGGTTAATATCTATGGTTACACTAACAAGGCTGCCAATAAGTCTTTTTTTCAAAATTTGGCTTTCATGATTGATGACTGGAAGAACACTTATCTTACTGACAAAATTATCATCGGGGGAGATTTTAATGCTGTTCCAGATGAATGGCAGGATAGATATCCTTCTCCATTTCATACTTTTTCATATAACCCTATAATAAACTCTTTGACTCAATCTCTTGACTTAATTGATATTTGGCGGATGATAAATCCACATAAGAAACAATATACTTGGGGGGCTTTCTCAGGGCGTAGCCAGCGTTCTAGGTTAGATTTTTGGTTGATTAGTAAAAATCTTCTCTCTTTCTCTTATGACTGTGGTATTTCTCCTTCAGTCTTAACTGATCATAGTGCCATATCACTTTCACTTAGAATTATTACTAGTTCACCATCTGTTAGATCTCACTGGAAATTCAACAGTAAAATGTTAAAAAGCACTTCCTTTTGTACGCAAATTTCTTCACTGATAAATGAAGTAAAAAATTTGCCCAATTTAACTCCAACTGGTAAGTGGGAATGGTTAAAATTTTCTATTAAAAGATTGGCTATTAAAGAAGGGAAATCATTAGCGAATGTTAGGAAAAAAAGACAGTTAACAATTCTATCTAGATTAAATTATCTTGGTGGTAAAGATTTTCTTGGAGATATAGAACAAAATGAACTTCATATTTTGCAGTCAGAGTTGGATGACTATTATACAGAGAAAGCTAAAGGAGCTTTTATACGATCTAGAGCGAAATGGATAGAGGAGGGAGAAAAGAATTCTTCATATTTTTTTAATTTAGAAAAACATAGACAAGCTTCGAAAACTATTAATAAACTTAGCATAAATAACAATGTAACTGAAGAAAAAACTTTGATTGATGATCACATCTATTTATACTATTGTAATCTATATAAATCGAAATTTAATGAAAGTGATTGTGACTCTTTCTTTTCCCTTTTAAAAGATAAAGTTCCTGTTATAGATGACAGCTTTCGTAAAATTATGGAATTTGACATTAATATTTCTGAACTTGATGCTGCTATTTCTCAAATGTCCAACGGAAAATCCCCAGGTATAGACGGAATTACAGTTGAGCTATATAAACATTTTTGGCCAGAGATAAGATTCTTAGTTTTTGAAGCACTTAAGGAATGTATAGAGAAAGCAGAACTATCGACTTCTATGAAGCAGGGTTTAATTATTTTAATTCCAAAGACAAACAAAGACAAACTATTTTTAGACAATTGGAGACCCATAACTCTTTTGTCCAATGATTTTAAATTGCTAAAACACAATCGGCTTTTATTAAAGGTAGAAGTATTCACAATCATATCAGACTGATACTTGATATGCTCGATTATAGTTAT
Organism: Danio albolineatus; assembly: GCA_903798035.1. NCBI lineage: Eukaryota > Metazoa > Chordata > Actinopteri > Cypriniformes > Danionidae > Danio > Danio albolineatus. The sequence goes on from CAIGQQ010004837.1 coordinate 1,742,770, forward strand.
TTAATTCCTCAGACAAGCTTATTTCTATTTCTAGACTTTTTCAAGGCATTTGATACCCTAGAGCATCCTTTTTTGTTTAAGTCTTTAGAAACTTTTGGGTTTGGTCCGAGTTTTTGTAGGGTAATTTCCATGTTTTATACTGATATATTCAGTAGTATATCCCTGAATTCAGGATCCTCTCCTAGAGTATACATTAAAAGAGGAATCCGTCAAGGATGTCCTATCTCACCATTGCTTTTTAATTTAACTGTCGAACTTATGTCATTATATATAAAAAATTTAGAGTACACTATAGGTATTGATATACTTGGTAGGACTTTTACTTTGAGTCAGTTTGCAGATGACACTCTATTATTTCTTAAAAATAAGGAGGTGCTCCCTTTAGCTCTTGACAAAATTTCAGATTTTTCTAAAGCTTCTGGATTGACTTTAAATCTAAGAAAGTGTGAATTATTGACTATTCAGAATTGTACTTCAAAAGAGTTAGAGGGTATTCCAGTAAAAGAGGAAGTTAAATACTTGGGAGTTACCATCACCAAGAATTCTGTTAGTAGAGAATGTGCAAATTTTAGTAATAAAATTGAAGGGATGAAAAAATCCTTAAATCATTGGCTAGTTAGAGACCTTTCCATTTTGGGTAGAATTCTTTTGACTAAGACTGAGGGATTATCTAAAATTATATATTTAATTTATCCTTTATATACACCTCCCAAAATTGTTAAATCTTTAAATTCAATATTATTTAAATTTATTTGGAAAAATAAAACACATTATTTACGTAAAAATCATATGGTCAAAGAGTATGAATATGGAGGTTTGAAAGCCATCGATTTTGAATCTCTTCTTGGCTCTTTTAGAGTTAAATGGTTGAAAGAGTGTTTGGCTAAGCCTTATTCAATATGGTATCATATCCCAAATAATTTGTTCAAAAAAATTGGTGGCCTTGATTTTGTTTTAAGATGCGACTATGATTGTTCAAAAATTCCTTTGAAGCTGTCTAATTTTCATAAGCAAGCACTACTTTTCTGGAAAATGATATTTACCCATAATTTTTCTCCTCATAAATCCACCCTTTGGAATAATAGGGCAGTTATTATTAACAGAAAATCTTTGTTTAAAAGTGACTGGTACAGTAAAGGCATCATATTTATTAATGATTTGTTAGATGAAAATGGACTGCTACTATCTCGTAACGAATTTTTAAATAAATATAGAGTTAGAATCACAGATAAAGGTTATACTAAAATTTGTGAGGCTATCCCTATTGCTTTGTTTAGGTTAATTCAAAGTAATTATTTGGATCCCCCATGTACTGTAACTTCTCTTCCGTCTTTAAAAATTTGTAATGTTGATATTTTAGATGGTAAATGTAACAACAAGCTTATCTACAAAGAATTTAAACGCATTATCATGGGTGATTATAAGTGTTATCATCAAGGAGTTGTTGAAGCCTCAGTAGAGGACAAAGCTTTTACCTTTTATCTTAAATATCCACTAGCACCTAAGGTTAAGGAAACTCATTACAGAATTTTGTTTAAGATATACCCTGTAAATGAGTTTATTAAAAAAAGATTTAACTTTGATGTTGACGTGTAGCTTTTGTTCAAATTTTCCAGAAACACTTGATCACTTATTTTTTTCTTGTGAATTTACTTCTAAATTCTGGTTTGACATTTATATATGGCTTTCATTAAAGATGATTTCAGTCCCCCCTATTATTCTAGAAGATATTTACTTTTATAAACTTGATTTACATTTCTCTTTCTCTGATGTTGTGAACTTTATTTTGCTAATGGGTAAATATCATATTCATTGTTGTAAATGGAAAAAATGCAGGCCCTCTTTTAGATGTTTTCTTTCTGAGGTAAGGAAAGTGGCTCAAAGCTTCAAATACTTCAGTAACCAAAATAAAATAACTGAAGCTCTTTGTACTTCATTTTCAAAAAATTTATTGTTATAATGTTTCTTTTTTATATATGTATTTTGATGTAAGTCTTTTGTACTGCTCCTTGCTCCTTGTTGCAGTTGTTACAATTTTCATTTATTATTATTATTATTTTTTTATTTTATTTTTTTTAATATTTATTTTATTTTAATGGTAAACATGCCTTGCGATGTCGAATTGTTCCCTGTTTTGTGATGTAAACTTGTTGCAATTTCAATTAAAAAAATAAATAAATAAATAAATAAAAAAAAAAGCTTATAATTACATTACATATTTGAAATCACCAATAAAATTAATCAACAACTGTCTCATGAGTTTCATTTCAAGAAGTCTCGAAACTCGACAGGAACAAGATCACGACACCAACCTCATTTAAGGCAGTGCTACACATGATCATCCTCTGGATAATGCTTCGTCAGATCGCGCTGGTCTTCTGAAGTAATCCACAACTTGGTCTTGATGGCGAATCTCCTCCAGAAATGACAGCGACTCTTTGTTTACAAGTTTGTGGGTGTCTGAGTAGTTGTTGCTGTCATGTGATGAGCGTTTGACAAGACGGACTGTACCTCGCGTTCATTTCATACAAATTACAAAACCAAAAACTTTGGTATTCAGGTGCACTTGGTTCAGTTAAAAGTCCAGATGTCAAGCTTTGTGAGGATATATATATATATATAGGGTTACCTAAGCACTTGAGACAGCCCTAACACTAAAATACTAAATGAATCTCAGCACATGTTCAGGTGTTGTGTTGTTATTGTTGTCTTTCAGCTCTGTTTAATCTGATCCCGGTGGGTTTGCGGGTCGTGGCGATTCAGGGTGTGAAGGCTGGACTCTACGTGGCCATGAACGGAGAGGGTTTTCTGTACTCCACGGTAGGACAACACTCTTATTCTGTGTGTGTGTGTGTGTGTGTGTGTGTGTGTGTGTGTGTGTGTGTGTCATGCCTGTATGTTCTGCAAATCAGCGCTTTTTTTGTAATCATACATTCTGTTTTGTTTCTTTTCTCTGTAGCGTTTTTCAGGGTATGTACTATTATGCAATTTAGATGTGGTGTATGTGTATGTGTGTGTGTGTGTGTGTGTGTGTGTATTTAGTGGTGTGTTTGTGCGTGTGTGAGTGTGTATGTGTGTGTTTTGGAAGTCAGTGTTATGTTTTGTTGTCTGTACGGGTTCATGTGGTTGATGTTTTGTTGGATTTATTGCAGGTCACAGTATTGAGTTACAGTATTGTGATAAAAATGTTATTTCCGGCAGCAGCTGTTTATTTATAATAACTAAAATATAATACCTGTTGTTTTTATAATAACAAAAATATTAATAGAGTATTTGTGGACAGTTTTTTTATGTTTATGATGTTAATTGTTCAAATAAATAATTGTGTTTTTGATATATATATATATATATATATATATATATATATATATATATATATA
>CAIGQQ010004837.1:1756618-1774498 GCA_903798035.1 Danio albolineatus
TCAGATGGTCGGGGCAGAATTTGGCTTCAACAACATGAAAGCATGGAATTATCCTGCCTTGTGTCAGTGATTCAGGCTGCTGGTGGTGGTGTAATGGTGTGGGGGATATTTTCTTGGCACACTTTAGGCCCAATGGGTAGCAATTAAGCATCGTGTCGACGCCAAAGCCTACCTGAGTATTGTTGCTCACCATGTCCATCCCTTTATGACCACAGTGTCTCCATCTTCTGAATTATTAGCCCCCCTTGTTTATTTTTTTCTCCAATTTCCAATTAACGGAGAGAAGATTTTTTTCAACACATTTCTAATCATAATAGTTGGCTGGGGAAGGTTACAGAAACATTTCTGCTGCTCTGAAAGTTCCAGTGAGCAGCCTCCATCTTCTGTAAGTGGAAGATGTTTGGAAACTCCAGGACTCTTCCTAGAGCTGACCGGCCATCTAAGCTGAGTGATCGGGGGAGAAGGGCCTGAGTCAGGGAGGTGATCAATAACCGATGGTCACTCAGTCTGAACTCCAGTGTTCTTCTGTGGAGAGAGGAGAAGCTATAGAAGGTCAGCCATCTGTGCAGCAATACCCCAATCAGGCCTGTATGGTAGAGCAGCCAGACAGAATCCACTCCTTAGCCTGGAATTTGCCAGAAGGCATCTGAAGGACTCTCACATCATAAGAAACAAACTTCTCTGTTCTGATGAGACTAAAATTGAACTCTTTAGAGTGAACGCCAGGCACCGCTCATCACCAGGCTAATACCATCCCTACAGTGAAGCATGGTGGTGGCAGCATCATGCTGTGGGGATGTTCTTCAGCAGCAGGAACTAGAAGACTAGTCAGGATAAAGGGAAAGATGAATGCAGCAATGAACAGAGACATCCTAAATGAAGACCTGCTTCAGAGCGCTCTTGACCTCAGACTGGGGCGACGGTTCATCTTCCAGCAGGACAATGACCCAAAGCACACTGCCAAAATATCAATGCAATGGCTTCACGACAACTTGGTGAATGTCCTTGAGTGGCCCAGCCAGAGCCCAGACCTAAATTCTATTGAACATCTCTGGATGTTCCCTTCCAACCTGATAGAGCTTGAGAGGTACTGCAGGCAAACATTCCCAAAGACAGGTGTGCCGAGCTTGTGCATCATATTCAACAAGACTTGAGGCTGTAATCACTGCCAAAGGTGCATCAACAAAGTATTGAGCAAAGGCTGTGAATACTGATGGACATGAGATTCTTCAGGGTTTTTATTTTTAATAAATGTTCAACAATTTCAGAAACTCTTTTCCACATTGTCAATATGGGGGATTGTGTGTAGAATGTTGAGGAAATAAATGAATTTAATCCATTTCGGAATAAGGCTGTAACATAAACAAATGTGGAATAAGTGAAGCGCTATGAAGACTTTCCGGAAGCACTGTACATAGTACAACAACATATACAGATCAGTGAATCAAATCACCACATAAATAATAACATCCTCAGAAAAAACAAGTACAGTCCAAAGTAAAATCAGACAGCAGGGTTTGCTTAAACACCTTAAACGATGCTAACGAATGTTAGCAGGTAAATTATTCCAATCTATTAGACCCTTAAACATAAAAGCTCTGTTACCAATAGATTTTTTACAACAGAATGTCTTACTTGATAATTTAAGGGGAAAAATACTAAATATTGTTGTAAATAATAAGTATTCTTTAAAAAAAAAATTCCAATTATGTTTATAGATTTTTTCCTTTCCCCTCCATCAACTAGGCATACAACAACAGTGCAGCCTAAACAGCACATATCCACACCCTTCTTATATATGCATATACACATTCAAATACCATGCCAAATAAATAATAATAATAAATATGAACATAATAATAAATAAAAAAATTATTAAATAATGATACAATAGGCACCACGGTGGCGTAGTGGGTAGCACGTTCGCCTAACAGCAAGAAGGTCGCTGGTTCGAGCCTCGGCTGGGCCAGTTGGCATTTCTGTGTGGAGTTGGCAATGTTCTCCCCGTGGTTGGTGTGGGTTTCCTCCGGGTGCTCCGGTTTCCCCCACAAGTCCAAAGACATGCGGTACAGGTGAATTGGGTAAGCTAAATTGTCCGGAGTGTGTGTGTGAATGAGAATGTGTGGATGTTTCCCAGAGATGGGTTGCGGCTGGAAGGGAATCCGCTGCATAAAACAAATGCGGAATAAGTTGGCGGATCATTCAGCTGTGGCGACCCCCGATTAATAAAGGGAGTAAGCTGACAAGAAAATGAATGAATGAATGACAAAATAACAAAAACAATAATAGACACACACACAAATTTTTTTTCCAAACACACAATTTACATAATATTCATATATATAGTTCCCAAAGATATTCAAAGTCCTTCTGCTTGCCTTTGATGATATAAGTTAGTCTCTCCAGTCCAATCCAGTTCTATATTTCTTTTTTCCACATTTCTATGGATGGGACATGCATGTGTTTCCAGTGTAATGCAATAGTCCTTCTAGATGAAGAAGACCAAAATCCAAAAGTTTTGTATTTCCAATTGTAAGATTTATAGAATACAAAAAATTACTACATTTAAATATAAATTGAAGCCAGTGAACAGGTCGTCTTGTGTGCAAAGATGGCCACTGCAGTAGATCATGCAACATAAAATGATGTGTATAAAAAGAACAACCCAGAACAAATCTGCAAATGACTAAAATATTCCTTCTTGAGTCAATTAACTGGAATCAAACATGTGTTGTGAAGATCACTGCTGTTTTATTAACAGATGTATTTGTGTTTGTCTTTCAGTGTGTATGTATAAAGAGCCGTCGCTGCATGATATTGACGAAAAGCAGCGGTCCAGGAAAAACTCAGGAACTCCCACTATGAGCACCAGGAAAGAGTTGAACCAGGACTCTACCGATCATGAAGGCTCATAGCCACACACACACACACACACACACACACACTGATCTGTAAATGTACACACAAACACACACACTCACTCACACACACACACTGACACACACACACACACATGACCCCTGGAGCTGAATGCTTTCTTACACCCGAACAACAACAGCAACTTCAGCATCGACAAACATCAAACTAAAGAATTAATGAAGTAACGTGAACAAATAATAATTCAAAAGCTGAATTCTTGCCTGTTAAAAATGTGAGTATCTGACAAAAAAAGAAGAAAAATCAGGACATGATTTTACATTTTATGCAAAGTCTGGCAAGAGTCTGTTCGTGAGGGGTGTTTCTTTCGGGAGTCTGAGCTTTAAGCCATGTTCGATGATCACACGTTGATTTTATGAATGCCAAAAGCACTTTCACGCACCGCTAGACGTCGCTCACTTCATTAATATCGAATGTCCTCATCGATTGTGTCCATTTTTTATTATGTTTGGGATGGGGGGAGGGGCTTGTGAATAATTCTGCTCTCTGATTGGCTGAAGGGGTCAGGAACTGCCCTGACGGTCAAGTGACCTGACTGCGAACGGAATCTTCTTCATCTCATTCCACTGTATGAAAACTGACGTCGTCTTTTACAATACCTGTAGCATATTTACTTCCTATTCCCTCATACTCTACATTTATGACCCTCGAATGAAATTCTGGATTGCTACTGTACCTTTAAGACTTCTATATGTGAATGAACTGTTATGATTGGTTAAAGGGATAGTTCAACCAACCAGGTTTTAATTCTGTCATCGTTTGTTTTTTGAGTTTCTTTCGTCTGCTGAGCACAAAAGAAGATATTTTGAAGAATGCTGGAAACCCTAATGTTTGTTTTTCCTACTATGGAAGTCAATGGTTACAGGTTTCTTCTTATTTGGAATATGCCAAAAAATCAGGACATGGTTTTACATTTAATGCAAAGTCTGGCAAGAGTCTGTTCACATCACGAGGAGATGCATGCTTAAGGGAGTTTTTGTGCTCTTTTAGGAGTCTTAAGAGTTTTTTGGGAATTTTAGGACTCTTTTGGGAGTCTTAAGTGTCTTTTGGGAGTTTTAGGAGCCTTTCTGGAGTTTTTGGGGTCTTTTGGGAGTCTTATGAGTCTCTTGAGAGTTTTAGGATTTTTTTCGGAGTCTTATAAGTCTTTCAAGAGTTTTAGGAGTGTTTTGGGGAGTCTTAAAGAGTCTTTTGGGAGTTTTAGGAGCCTTTCTGGAGTTTTTGGAGTCTTTCTGAAGTTTTAGGAGTGTTTTTGAGAGTTTTAAAGAGTCTTTAAGAGTTTTAGGAGACTTTTGGAAGTTTTTGGAGTGTTTTTCGGGAGTCTTAGAAAGAGTCTTTTGGGAGTTTTAGGACTCTTTTGGGAGTCGTTAAGAGTCTTTTGGGAGTTTTTGGAACCTGTCTGGCATCTTTTGGGAATCTTAAGAGTCTTTAGGGAGTTTTAGGACTCTTTTGGGAGTTTTTTGAACCTCTCTGGCATCTTTTGAGAGTCTTAAGAGTCTTTTGGGAGTTTTAGGACTCTTTTAGGAGTCCTAAGAGTCTATCGGAAGTTTTGGAGTGTTTATTGGTAGACTTAAAGAGTCTTTGGGAGTTTCAGGACTTTTGGGAGTTTTTGGAACCTTTCTGGCATCTTTTGGGAGTCTTAAGAGTCTTTTGGGAGTTTTAGGACTCTTTTGGGAGCCTTTCTGGCATCTTTTGGGAGTCTATCGGAAGTTTTGGAATCGGAAGTCTATCAGTGTTTTTTGGTAGACTTAAAGAGTCTTTTGGGAGTTTTAGGAGTCTTTTGGGAACTTTAAGAGTTTTTTGGAAGTTTTAGAAGTATTTAGGGAGTCTTAAGAGTCGTTTGGGAGTTTTAGGGCGTACTCACACTATGCTTTCCGAACCGTGCCCAGGCCCGTTTCCCAGATTGTTTTAGAAGTGTGAGTGCACTGAATCGGGCTCAGGCATGGTTCAGTTGGCTGGCCCTGGCCCAGTTGGAAGAGGTGTGTCTGAGCACGGTTCACTTGGGCTTTGGTGTGGTACGATTGTAGTGTGAGTGCAGAGCGCGCATAAGCCCGAAACTGAAGAGGAGACGTGACTTTTGGGGACTGTTTGATATGGATTTATGAATCATTCTTACTGTTTTAATGAACGCAAACTCTTAAATAATACGTCGTAGATTATTAAAGACACAAACCCCTCACTGCACGACAACTGCACCTTCAGCAGACCTCCTAATTCCTGCAGCACGAGGACATTATGAGCGTCAGCAGTGGCTGATCTGTTCAGCGAAATATTTGACTTTGTGTCACTGCATATCAAACCATTAAAACGATATGATGATATAAAGAAATGTCCACTGTGCTGAGCGAGAGCGCTTCTCTTGAACTGAACAGCGCATCATCGATGGCGTGATTGTGGGCCGTCGGGGGAAACAGGAGTGCTTTGGCCTGGTTCAAGGCAACTGTATATTGGTTTTAAGAGTTTTTTTGAAAGTTTTAGGAGTATTTGGGAAGTCTTGAGAGTCTTTTGGGAGTTTTAGGACTCCTTGGGGAGTTTTAGGAGTCTTTTGGGATTTTTAAGAATGTTTTGGGAAGTTTAGGAGTCTTCACAATCTTTACTCAGCATTAGTTGAGTTTCTTTCTTCCGCTGAGCACAAAAGAAGATACTTTGAAGAATTTTGGTAACCATAGTGTAAGTTTTTCTGCTATGTAAGTCAATGGTTACAGGTTTCTTCAAAATATCTGCTTTTCCATTGAAACAAAAAATGCTGACTTCTTGTATGTGAAAAATGTTTTAGGAGTATCCAAAAAAACAAACAAACATATCAGCGCATGATTTAACATTTTATGTCAGGTCTGGCAAGAGCCGCACGACTGAGGGTGTTTCCTTCAGAAATTTTAGGAGTTTTTGGAAGGTCGTCTTTGGGGAGCTGTAGGAGTGTTTGGGGAGTTTTAGTTTTTCAGTACAGTAGTTGGAGTGTTTTGGGAGTTTTAGCAGACTTCAAAATATCTGCGTTTGTGTAAAACCAAACAAAGCTGAATTCTTACCTGTGAAAAAAGGTTTTAGGAGTATCTAAAAAAAAACAAATCAGGACATGATTATACATTTTCTGCCAAGTCTGGCAAGAATTTGTTTGCATCAAAATATCTGCTTTTATGTAAAAACCAAAAGAGCTGAACCTCTTGAGTGTGAGTAAATACTGAGTTAATTAACATTTTTTGTGTGAACTATCCCTTTAACATCAGTCACTTAACAAGTCGCTGATTGTGTGCTTATGTAAATATGGGCGGTGATATGCTAATCAGCCGATTTCTGAACGAGCCAATGAACGGCATAGCGAATGTTTTGAGTATTTTGCAACCCACGTCGAACTCTCATTTCAAGGAAATAACGCAAGGTGTCTTGAATGTACCTCAAGCGCGTGATGTCATAAAGACGATGATGTCACAGAAAGTGGCGGAACCTCAGTAAACGGAATGCCCTCATTTCACCGTACGCCTCCTGTTTTTGTGAACAGGGAGATCTGCATTTTTTTATCCTGCCAAAAGCACAGACTGCCCTCTGAGTATAACTGAACTGGACTAAACCACTTTAAAGAGAATATACTGCCCCGGCTTTCCTTCACTCAGCCTTTTTTTAATCACTGCTCGACTGTGTTCGGAAGGAGGAATACTAGCATACTGCTCACCGCGCAGTATATACTGAATACTGCCTATTATTTACTGCCTTTCTTAAATAAAAGTACGTGAAACGGTGCACATTTTAATAGTAGTATCACTGTGTTGCATGGGTCATTCGGCAGATGTTATACATCTGTTAAATAACGCTGTTTTGCATGCTTAATCCAATTTTGTGTAAGACGTCCTGTCAAATAATAACAATAAAGATCATTTTTCGCACTGTAAATGAAAGGTTGAATGCATTGCATTGTGGGAAAGCGGAGTAATGACACTATCGAGGTACAAATAAAATTGAATATGTTTCATAACTGATAAAAATCACAGCGACACTATTAATTTTTCCTCGCTTAAGCTGCTTTGAAAGTGTATAAAAGTGCTTTATGAATAAATGTACTGCTCAGATTTTAGGTAAATGTAGTTCATCATCCCGCATACTGTGCACAGTATGCGTACTATATACTGCAGAAGGAGTGAGATGTGCTAGTATGCTATTCTGAACGCAGCCACGTTCCCTAAATCAGCAAAATAATATAATAACACGGAAGCTGTCGCTCGATGTTTCTGATTGGTCGCTTGAGTACAGGCTCCTTCCCCTTTAATTGTGATCTACCTGCTCGTTGGTTAGATCATCAGCGTATTCGGGCCAATCAGCTGGGTTTATGAGAAGTCTTCCATTAGTGGAGCTGCACCAGCATCAGAGGAGGAGGGGGATTGGGGGACGGGGGGAGGGGGGTGATCAAAGGTCAAGGGGAGATAACAAGAGGTCGAGAATAAAGATGTCTGCCTGCGTTTCGTAGAGGATGTTGATTATCGCCATGCTGAAAGGATCTTCTGCTGACCCGGGAAGTTCTTTTGTGTTTGCTGATGTTTGCACCTTAATTCTGAACACGTTCATGTTCATTATGTAAAGAGTTCTGAATAAAGCATTAAACCTGCCACAGGAGGAAAACATCATTTCAAGATTAAAAAGAAAAAAGATTAAACTCTGGTGTCTGTTTTTTTTTTCTCTTCTTCTTCCTCCCGCCGTCAGCACAAATGCACTTCAGCTCTGATCCAAAGTCCTCATAATCCGTCTTGGTGTTGGCCAGAGGTTATAGAAAGCTGACCAAACGCGTTCTGGATTTTCACATTAGGATGCAATTACTTTAATTTACGTGACATTTATTCATTAAGCTGATGCTTTTATCCAACGCGACTTACAAACGAGGACAGTAGAAGCAATCAAAGCAACAAAAGTGCAATAATGAGTGCAAGTAAGTAAGTAATGTGTATTTATATAGTGCATTTATCATGTATGGCCACACACCCAGAGCGCTTCACAATCACGAGGGGCAGGGGCGCCGCTAAGGGGGGGAAAGTCAGGACGATTCTAAGGGCCCATGCACTCTAGGGGCCCACAGAGATCTGCTTTATAATTAATATCAGTATTATAATGTAATATAAATTATGAATGTATCTCTAAATTACAAGTAAAACAATTTATTAGAAATAAAAAATAAAAAAACGGCTTATATCTGCCCCTCGTGTCTGTCACTGTCAAATTGCACCCCCCTCCTTTCACTGTATGGTTCAGTCCGTCAGTAGCGGGAAGAGAGTTGATGCTTTGTTGAGTGTGATCGTCAGGTAAACTGTCAAAGCAGCGACGTCCTCGAGGTTAACATCAGCTGCGTCTCAAATCGCATACTTGTGCACTATTCTACGCCATTGTGTAGTATAAATAGTGTCAGTAGTGCGTTCACACTGAAAACTCTAACAATAATAAGTGCACTTTAATAACCCGGATGATGCACTCAGCATCATTTATGGGTCTCGGCTTATTTATTGGTCTCTTTGTAATATAATTTTGTGTCTTATTGATTTTTGTCACTGTTCCAGTGTATTGCACATTGTATGAGACACTATTGCAGTACAGTTATTTAAATAGTGACACATTTGGTGTTTTGTGTGTTTAGAAATGTAGAATTTTCAGTGAATATTTGATTACTGTTCCTCTTTCTTTACTACATTTACATTTGAACAATAAATCATCTGCTAGCTCCAGTCATGGCCGTTCTCTTACTAAATACTGACCAGTAGTGGACAAAATCAATAATAAAATGCATAGGTCAGTATAACTACATTGCAGACAAAGAGTTTGGATAGCTAGCTTGATGGTAGGTGGCCCATCCTCATATTTTTTCATGGGGCCCAAAATTGCTAGTGGCGCCCCTGACATGGGGGGTCTCTCCACACCACCACCAGTGTGCAGCATCCACTTGGATGATGCGATGGCAACTACAGGACAACAGCACCAGTGTGCTCACCACACACCAGCTATAGACGGAGTGGAGAGACAGTGATAGAGCCAATTCGGTGGGTGGGGATGATTAGGAGGCCGTGGGTAAGGACCAATAGAGACAATTTGACCAGGATACTTCTCTTTACAAGAAGTGCCATGAGATTTTTAATGACCACAGATAGACTAAAACTCACAGATTTCGTGTGGGCCTAATTATGAGTAACTAATCAATTAAATGAAACACAATAAATGAAAATACAACGAAACATCTCAAAAGACAGCTTACAAATCTACAGTACAAATAATTAAATACCATAAATATGCTATAAACCACAATACAAATGATATTTCAGTGAAACGTGCTGCCTCAGTTGTTGTAACCTTGTTTTGTGTTGACAAATTAATGTTGATTAAATTAATTAAAAATATATATACACTACATTACAAACCTGACTTAAGATCAGCACTCGTTCATCTGCTCCCCAGAATAATCACCCTCTCAATATTATTATTTTAGAGCCAACGTTAGAATCAGTATGACGAAACGAAGCCTCGTTTGCTGAAATCAGCTGACTCAAGTTCCGAATCAGTGATTCAAAACAAATGATTCGTTTCGAAGACTCGATTGAATGTAAACACTGAGCTCTCTCCGTTTGTTGTGTATTTTTGAACATTCTGTCTGTTTTTTAACACAGACACACAAGTCAACATGAAGATATAGATGAACATGATATCATGCTCTCAGATATGAAGTTTTTGGAAAGATATTTTAGCTTTCGTGAAGAAATGAAGCAGAAAGGTGAGTGTTTTTGTTTCCTCAGCTGATGCTTTGTACACGAAATAGTAGATTTTCTTTAAAGTTAGATACAAACACATAGGCCTACTGTTAAATTCATGCCCAAAGCATTTAAAATACTCAAATAAAATTGTTCAACAGTTTAGTGTTGGTAAAACTATTTAATCATTGCCATGGGCGTTGATATGCCTATTAGGATGGCTGTATTAAACATATTAAAAACAAGTTAAAATCCAAACAAAAGCACTACTACAGTTAATTAAAAGCCTGACCAAAAAAATGTGTCTTTAAAGAGCCCATATTATGGATTTTTGAAAATGACCTTCCATGCAGTGTGTTACACAGCTCTAAGTAAAGTGAAATGTCCAGCTAAGGCTTAAATCTGAAAGTGCAAAGTGTTTAAAACGATTGATTCATATATAAAAGAGTCGACTCATTGTTGTTTAAATGAATCGTTATTAGAACGAGTCTTTAGCCGTTTCGGCTTGACGTCAACGCGAAACATAATAGTTGCGCACGCAGACCCGGGAAAATTTGAACTGCCCGGCCCCGCCCACAGACAGGAAGAAAAAGTGGAAGACAACAAGCACTGTATTGCAGTAAGTGTTGTAGCATAACCGGCTAGAATAACCGCATAACCAGCGGGACAGCAGTGATGTGTGATCTGAGTAATATCTAAGTAAATCTTTATACTGTTTGATGGCAGTATAAAGATTTAGAGAGAAGTTATTGACAGCTTTTGGTTTTCGCGTTTTGCTCTTTGTAGACGGTCCCTAAGGACCGGTCTCTCTGCCGCCTGCGCACAGAGGTTAATATTATGCATCCAGCGCGTAGGCAAAGCTCATTTTTAGGAAAATAAGGTTGTAGGCGATTGTATACATTGCGACGGTTGAAAAGAGGTGCTGTTTGTGTAGGAACAATGTTTCGGTCATGAGTTATTGATCCGGAAAACACGACTGCTGCTAATTTTACTGAAGTTATCGGCATTCCGGTTAAATCATGACCTGCAGACGCTGTGCTCTGAAGTGCGAGGGAAAAGCTGTGTTATTTTCCCTACCTGGAAATCTCTTTTCCCTACCTGGAGTGGTTGAGGTTTTTTTCGTAAAATACGTGAGAATTACATCCTCAACGCGGTGCTGTGTTCACGTCATCTCTCTGAAGAGAGCTACACAAATCTACACGCTCACAACGCGGGATTTGTTGCACGGTTGTTGTTAAAGGATGGATCAATACCCAGTTTATTTGGACCTGCGTGTTCTTCCAGTCTTGTTGACCGTAACAAGGTAAATATGGATGTAGTTCTCTGTATTGTGTTTGCTCTGTGCAGCATGTAGCGGTAGCCATTTAGCTTACTGCCGAATGTAACTATTTGTTGGCTTACAATAGTCCATGAAGTGTTAATTATTACTGAATGTTTGTTGTTATGATGAAGAATTTAGCAATACGCTGTTGTACAAAAGCAGTGATTTGTTTTCAATATGTTCTGGCATTGGGACGTAACGTGGTGGACGTGACGTGGTGGACGTGACGTGGTAGCGTCACGGAAAGGAGGTGCTTGGGGAAAAAGACTCGCTCAGACGATTCATATGGGAGTCGGTGGGAAAATGAGGTAAAAATAAATAGATATTATAAGACATCGAAAGTGTTTTTTAACCTTGCATACATATCATCCTGTTGTTTGGGACTTCAAAAAGTGAAATTTAACCGTTCTCAACCCACCATATGGGCTCTTTAAATGCTTTTTAAAAAGATCAACTGATATACTTATTCTCTCTGTAAAACTCAAAAAGTTAAGGTAACTCAAACCATTTGAGGAAACCGATTGCAACAAACTATGTAAGTTCCAAAACTAATCCTGATGAGTACTGTGAACTTAATCTGTATGAGTAAACAAATCAATTTGAGCGCAGTTATAATAAATGAAGAGAACTCAAACCAACTGAGTACTGTAAAACCTAATAAGTTAAGGCAACTCAAACCGTTTGAGGAAAGCGATTGCTACAAACCATTTAAGTTAAAAAAAACTAATCCTAATGAGTACTGTGAACTTGATCTGTATGAGTAAACAAAGCAATTTGAGCACAGTAATAATAAATGAAGAGACTCAAACCAGCTGAGTACTGTAAAACCTAATAAGTTAAGGCAACTCAAACCGTTTGAGGAAACCGATTGCAACAAACCATTTAAGTTAAAAAAACTAATCTATATGAGTACTGTGAACTTATTCCAATTAATTTAAAGTAATGAGGTATTTAATTAACCTCAGAGTTTAAAAGTCTTTTCAAATGAGTAGTGTTAACTTAAATTTTGAGTTAACCACACTTATTTCATCTGATAAAGCTGACTGTTGGGTTTTACAGTGCTGTTTTAGCAACATTTACATAATTCTCAAAGTATGACGAATCAGTTTCCTGGAGTATTTTTATATATTCTGAGGGATAAATAATTATAAAATGACAGAGGAGCAGCTTCACGGAGAGGCTTTAAATGAAGTCTTTCTTCTCTTGAACACCAGAGGCTTTAAAGGCTGATGTGTTCGTCTTGACGCTGCTTGAAATGCAAAATAAATCCTCTCACATCAAGCTAAAATTAGCAGCCGGTCTATTCTGAATTCACATAGCTGAAGATGATGATGATGTATGAAGGTAAATCAGTAGCAAACCTCGAGAGCTTGCGAATCTGAATGTGAGAACTTGTGATAATAATATTTGTATGTGCAGGTTGAAATGTACACTGTGATGTGAATAGCTCTCAATATACACACTCACATTGAGTCATTAGACAATCACTTCATAATTAGACACACAATCTCATTTTCTTTTCATCATTTCATGATTAATATTCAAAACACTACTCCACAATGAAATTTAATCGTATTAATTATCAATTTACCAAAGGTACATCAATACAGTGTGAAACCGACAACCCACAACATTAAAAAATACATTTAACGGTCATTCAATGATTAGAGACAATCTTACCTTTACGTAAATACACATAACCAACCACACAGGAGATATTTACCCTCACATTCAAAAAACATTATTTCACTGAGAAATAGCATATTTACATCAATACAATGAATTTCTGACAATACACAACATTAAAAAATACATTTGTTATAGTGCCAACCATCTAGATAGCTGCCCGATGAATATCAACAGACTCCCCTTCACCTCAATAATCAGTCAACCATACAAAAAAAATATACAAAAAAATACCCTTACCTTCAGAAAACATTATATTATAGGAAAATGACACCTAGTTTCATCGCTCACTTATTCATGTCAATACCGTGTAATTTCGACAATTCAAAAACATTAAAAAATCCATTTTGTCCTCATTATTTGTGTCCCTACAACTTTAATATCCATGATTCCTAATATTAAAGAGCCCATATGGTGGGTTGAGAACGGTTAAATTTCACTTTTTGAAGTCCCAAACAACAGGATGATATGTATGCAAGGTTAAAAAACACTTTCGATGTCTTATAATATCTATTTATTTTTACCTCATTTTCCCACCGACTCCCATATGAATCGTCAGAGCGAGTCTTTTTCCCCAAGCACCTCCTTTACGTGACGCTACCACGTCACGTCACCACGTCACGTCCTTTACGTGTCAGCAGCCCAATGCCAGAACATATTGAAAACAAATCACTGCAGTTGACCAACAGCGTATTGCTATATTCTTCATCATAACAACAAACATTCAGTAATAATTAACACTTCATGGACTATTGTAAGCCAACAAATAGTTTCATTCGGCAGTGAGCTAAATGGCTACCGCTACATGCTGCACAGAGCAAACACAATATAGACAACTACATCCATATTTACCTTGTTACAGTAAGCAAGACTGGAAGAACACGCTGGTCCAAATAAACTGGGTATTGATCCATCCTTTAACAACAACCGTGCAACAAATCCCGCGTTGTAAGCGTATAGATTGGTGTAGCTCTCTTCAGAGAAATGACGCGAACACAGCACCATATTGGGGCTATAATTCGAAGGTATTTTACCAAAAATAAACCTCAACCACTCCAGGTAGGGAAAAGAGGTTTCCAGGTAGGGAAAATAACACAGCTTTTCCCTCGCACTTCAGAGCACAGCGTCTGCGGGTCATGATTTAACCGGAATGCCGATAAGTTCAGTAAAGTTAGCAGCAGTCGTGTTTTCCGGATCAATAACTCATGACCGAAACATTGTTCCTACACAAATAGCACCTCTTTTCAACCGTCGCAATGTATACAATCACCTACAACCTTATTCTCCTAAAAATTAGCTTTCCTACGCGCTGGAAGCATTATATTGGACTCTTTAAGCAGGCGGTAAAGAGACCGGTCCTTAGGGACCGTCTACAAGGAGCAAAACACGAAAACGAATACTACAAAAGCTGTAAATTACTTCTCTCTAAATCTTTATACTGCCATCAAACAGTATTAAGATTTACTTAGATATTACTCAGATCACATGTCACTGCTGTCCCGCTGGTTATGCTACAACACTTACTGCAATTACTTACTTACAAGGCACTTACTGCCTTCCACTTTTTTTTCCTGTCTGTGGGCGGGGCCGGGGAGTTCAATTTTCCGGGGTCTGCGCGTGCAACTAGTGGGCGGGGCTTATGTTTCGCGTTGACGTCAAGCCGAAATGGCTAAAGACTCGTTCTAATAACGATTCATTTAAACAACGAGTCGACTCTTTTATAGATAAATCAATCGTTTTAAACACTGTGCACTTTCAGATTTAAGCCTCAGCTGGACATTTCACTTCACTTAGAGCTGTGGTACGCACTGCATGGAAGGTCATTTTCAAAAATCCATAATATGGGCTCTTTAACGCACTGTTAAAGAAACACAGAAAGATCTAACTCCTCATTCATGCCTGTTTGTGTAAGTGATTTTAATTTATGGATCCAGAACGCTTCTCTTCACTCTAAAAAACACAGTGTTAAAAACTACCCGAAATGGGTTGTTTTTAACCCCATTGCTGGGTAAATATAGGACAGAACACATCAGGGGTTAAATTAACCAAAGTAATTGGGTTATTATTTTTAACCCCAAAAATGGGTTGTTTTTTCTACCCAATAATTGGTTATTTTTACTTAAATAACAGGTTAGTTTGACTTAATTAATAGGTTATATTTTCAAATTTAATTTTTAGCTTTTTTTTAACATCATTAGCCACATAAAAAAAACAGGTGAATATTGTATTAGCTTTATTTATTTTTGTTCCATTCCATTTGTTCAGCACATTACACTCTGTAAACACACTTTACCTCAGAGATCATACAAAACTAAATACAAATTATGAACTGCGTTCAAAACAAGTCGTTTCATATTTATAGGTTGCCCGTAAACATTTATAATAATAATATATATCGCAGTCAGCCCCTGCTGGGAGTTGATTTGACCCAAGGAGCTGGGTTGATGTGCCTGTGTGGTGCTAGGGTTGCATTGATTCAAGTCTTAGAAATTATTACCCAGAAAATAACCCAGGTTTTTATTTATTATTATTATTTTATTAATAATTATTTATTATTATTTGTTTACTATAAGTAGCAATACATGGTAAATATTTAAATAATAATAAGTAATATTAATTAATGGCTAAACTAAGTATGTAATATATCTTATATTTTATTTATTTAATTTGTTTTGTTTATTTTTATTTAATTTTATTATGATTATTTATGTATTTTATTCATGATTTATTTTATTTATTCTTTATTTCATTTTGTTGTTGTTATTTATTAATTTTTTTCATGTTATTTTATTATGTCAATCATATGATTTTATTATTTATTTATTTATTTAAAATTTTGTTTCATATTATTTCGTTATGTCATTTATATTTTTATTATTATTATTAATTTTTATTTTGTTGTATTATGTAATTTATTTTATTCAATTATATTATTATTATTATTATATATTTAATTCTTTATCCTCTATTTATTATTATTATTATTATTATTATTTAAATTTGTTTTAAATTGTTTTATTATGTAATTAATTTGATTAAATATTATTTTTATTATTATTATTTATTTTCATTTTTGTTTCATGTTATTTTATTATGTCATTTATTTAATATTTTTTATTTATTTATCATATTTCTATCATTTATTTAATTTATTCCTTATTTAATTTTATTATTTTACAAATAATACAAAGTATAACTTATTTATAATTATGTATATTTTTCTTTGTTTAATTTAAATAGCAATACATAGTAAATAAAACAGTTATGTAATACATATAATATTTTTTTTTATTTAATACGGTTTGTTTATTTATTTTTATTTAATTTTATTATTTATAATGTATTTATGATTTATTTAATTTATTCTTTATTATTATTATTATTATTATTATTAGAATTTTTCTTTTCTAATTTTTTATTATGTCATTTATTTAATTCTATTATTATTTATTTAACGTTTTGTTTCATATTATTTCATTATGTCATTTATATTTTTATTTAATTTTATTATTACTATGTATTTATTTTTATCTTGTTATATTGTTTTATTATGTAATTTATTTTATTAAATTATATTATTATATATATAATTTAATTTTTGTTTAATATTTATGTCATTTATTTGATTTATTCTTTACTTAATTTAATATAATTTATTTAGATTTTTGTTCCATATTTTGTTATTATGTAATTTATTTTATTATATATTTATTAAAGTTTTTGTTTCATATTATTATATTCGGCCATTTATTTAATTTCATTTATTCTTATTTATTTGGTTTATTTTGTGTTTCATATAATAATTTCAAATAACTTTATGTTATTAATTTTTCTTTAACCTTTATTTAATTTTATTATTATCTATTTTAATATTTGTTTCATATTATGTTATTATGTCATTTATTTTATTTAATTATATAATTATTATTTATTTATATAAAGTTTTCTTTCATATTTATGTCATTTATTTATTCTTTATTTTAAGTTGTGTTTTTTATTATTTCATGTCAATTATTATTATATGTTTATTTTAATATTTGTTTCATATTGTTTTATGTAATTTATTTTATTTTTTTCTTTATTTAATTTGATTATACTTAATTATTTATTTATTAACATTTGTTTCATATCATTTGATAATAACTATAATAATAATAATAATAATAATAATATTTATAGACTATAATAGAATAGTTTGGGTTACATAGCACAACCCAAAAACTACCCAAGACTCTGAAAATAACCCCCAAAAATTACCCAAATGCCTCATCCCAACATTTGGGTAGAAAAAATAACCCCGGATTTTTTAGTGTGTTTGTAACAATCTTTTATTTAAATTACCTTCTCTATGTGATTCAAATACTTCTTCAATTCCTCTGCATTCTAGTTGTTTGACATCATGTCCAGATTCTATAAAGTGTCTTGCTACTGCCGAAGTTATGTCTTGTCGTCGTATACTTGATTTGTGTTCGTTGATGCGCAACTTCAACTGGCGTGAGGACTTACCTATATATATTTTTTGGCACGGACATTTTAGCATGTAGACTATATTGCGAGTAGAGCAGGTAATACATGTTTTTATCTTAATATTTTTTACCTGTTGTTGGATTTAGGAATTCCTTACATCTTATCAAATTCTCACATGCGACACAATTTCTACATGGAAAGCAGCCTTGCATGAAAGTGGATTTCTGTATGAGAATTAATTACCATATCGGATAAATTTTGAGATCTCTTAAAAGTAAATAATGGGTTATATTGAAACTTATTATTTAAAGATTCAGATAATATTCAAAATAAAATTCAGAAGATAATATAAGCCAATGTTTATGGATCCTTGATTTAATAATAATAATAATAATAATAATATAAAAATGAACAAAAAAATAAATAAAATAAGAATAATATAATAATAATAAGAATAAATAAATAAAATAAGAATAATAAAAATAAGAATAAATAAATATAATAATAATAATAAATAAAATAATCATAAAAATAAAAATAAGAATGAATAAATAAATAAATAAAAAATAATAATGATAATAATAATATTAATAATAATAATAATAATAATAATAATATAAAAATGAACAAATAAATAAATAAAATAATAATAATAATATAATAATAATAAGAAGAATAAATAAATAAATAAAATAAGAATAATAAAAATAAGAATAAATAAAATAATAATAATAATAATAATAATAATAATAAATAAAA